>KN817611.1:83440-164110 GCA_000827495.1 Hypholoma sublateritium FD-334 SS-4 | reverse complement strand
AGGCGGTGGTGAGCGCATAGCGAGTGCTTCTATATTTCTGGGCACGAGCAAGATCGATCTGGCCGAAGTTTGCCAAGGATTTGGCGAGCATCAAATCCTACGCAGTCTATTGGATTCAGGGGATTTTTAGAGATACCAGGAATATGATTGGCCCACAGGCCAATGACAAAACAATTACTTGGTAGGGCAACATGCTGCTAACATGCTGCTTACAAGCCCATTGGCTTCCTGTTATTTCTTGATCAAATCATTGTAATCTTGTCGCGAGCGCGAGCGCCTAAGTATCATAATATTCAACGTCCCCCAATAACGTGGAATACTATCGCTTAATTCTTTATTTCTCCTTCTCCACACTTTTCTGTAAACAGGGCTGAATGTGACTGCCAATCCAAAGTGTATGCTTTGATAATAAACTATACGCAGGTATGTACCTATTTCTTAGGATATAAATTGGCCCCAAGTGATGCGGCTAAAACAGCGAGTCAGTTCACGCCGACGCGAGCCAACGCATGGTTTTACATGATGTTCTTACAGCAACTTCCGCATAGGAACTCGACACCACATGTGCTTTCAGTGGCAAGAATTAGTACCCGTATAAAATTGACATAAGACAAGCAACATGACACTAGGTGCCAAGACAGAATAAGAGCGAGCTCACGGAAGGTGCACGTTCTGGCCTTTAGAGAAGGGCTTCCTCCATTTCTCTGCAATAGTATACAACACTATGAATTACTATCTCTATTGAAGTACCCACACAGATCGTCAAATCTTATTCCACCGCTGCCTCAATATAAATAAGGTCGCCCTAGCTCCCATCTCAGTACCCAAAAATCTTTGCAATGCGCGTCTCAGCTACCCTCTCTCTCGGACTCCTCTCCTTCGTTCTCGTTGCAGTCGGTCACCCTGGGTCGCACGATGAGCACGATGTCCTCGCGCGCCGTGAGTTCCTCGCTCACGCCAAGCGCTCCATCGCGGACTGCGCCGACAGGATCGAAGCACGCGGAATTGAGGCGCGCGCCATCAGCCGCCGCGCTATGCTCGCGGACACTCTGCGCTCGCGCCGCGGGCTTCCGGGACGCCGTGCGTTGTCTAAGCGCGACTTTGCCAGCGTACTTGCGACCGAGCACGAGTCCAACCGCACGGACCTCACCTCCACCTCCCAGGGCGTGGACGTGTTCACGGGCGATCTGGCGTGCGTCCTGCAGCCCGAAGTCACTATTGGGCCATACTGTACGTGAATTCTCACTGTCGAATTTTCGTTCTTGCGCTCATTTGGGTGACTTTTTGTAGGGGTCAGTGCTGAGCTCGTCCGTACCGATCTTCGCGACGGAGAGGAAGGCATTCCCTACTTCAGTGAATACCAAATCATCGACGTGACTACATGCGAACCCATCCCCAATGTTTATGTTGACACTTGGCATGGTCAGTTAAAGATGTCTTGTGCGACGAATCCGCTCTGAGATATCTATATAGCGAATTCCACTGGCGTATACGGCGGTATAGTTGCTGGCGGAAACGGAGATATCACAGATGAATCTAACATCGTATGCGTGCCATCCTTTTCTATCATCGCTTGCTGATTTTGTTGCTATCTAGAACGCTACGCATGGCCGCGGACTGGCGTTGACCGACGCCGATGGTGTTGCGTACTTCGAGACCATCTTCCCTGGTCATTACACCGGACGTACACCCCACATCCACGTCCTTACCACCCTCAATGCGACCCTCCTTCCTAACAACACCATAAGCGGTGGGAATGCTACCCACATTGGCCAGGCACGCTTCACTATTATTGCGTCGAACACGCGTTCTGACCTCTTTCGCAGGTGTTCTTCGACCAGGCGCTCATTTCGGCTGTTGAAGAAAACTCCCCATACGCTGAGAACACGCAGACATTGACGCTCAACTCCGAGGACGGCATCATGGGGGAGGAAGCAGCGGCCATGGACCCCGTCGTGCAGTACGTCTGGCTTGGGGAGCAGCCGTCGGACGGTATCCTTGGGTGGATTACCATTGGAATCGACCCCACAGCGGATTATGTCACCAGCGCAGCTGCGACCTGGACCGAGAATGGCGGCGTCACAAACCCCAATGCTGGTGGTGGAGGACCTGGTGGACCTCCCGGAGGCCCCGGAGGCCCTCCCCCTCCGCACACCACCAGGGCCTAGAGATTCTGTGGTAGTAATAAGTACTTTGGGAATTAGAACAACCTCCCTTGTGATTTGTGAAGGTGCACATTTCAGTATGTCGTGTGTAGATAGTACGACAAGGTACCTCCAAATGGCATTAAAAAGGACCTATTTATCAATCATGGACATCAGCGCCTCTTTACCGTATTGAAGGTGTGCCGATATAAAGTAACTGTACGCGGGGCCAGAGACTGAGCAGAGGGCGAGCCAAGGGCGAGCTATATGGCTACAAGATAAGACATGGTACTGCGAAGCGAGATTAACCAGTTAAAGCAGATTGGAAGGTGCAGTAGGCTGGAATGAAAGTATACTTATGGCTCTGTACGCCGGAGCGTGTGTGCCACTGTGGTGGAGAAGCGCACGTGACGAGCGCGAAATGCGGCGAAATCCTGGCCCGAGCGTTCACGGCGCACGTTCAACGTTCAAACGTTCAACGGTCAACATCAACATCAATGCTTCAACGTTTCAACGTTCAACGTCAAACACGCTAACTTTACGGTTACTATCACTGCTCTGGCTCAATGCTCGTACGCAAGCACGATGTCAATGTTCCTCGCACCTACCGTCCAAGTAAGTGCCACGACATTTACCGGTGGCCCCCAAACGGCCCCATTCTGAAAACTTATAGATATAACCACCGCCATCGGCTTCCTATTGCGATACCCTTCAAGTCTAAGCTTCTTGCGAACGTCGAGTGCCACCTGGGAGGGTATTTTCTGCACGCCGCCGTTAACCTGGGTGATCTACCGCCACGGGAACAACGCAGGGATCTCCCGCCCCCAAGAAACTCCATGAAAGGCGTCCTGGGAGCAGGAGGCAGCGCAGGAAGCACCAATGGCTACATAACTCCACTTCATCGCGCCGTCGGCTCCCCTCATAGCCAGTCTAGACGTCAAGACGCCATCGATTCATCCGTAACCCGCTCCGTGTAAAGTAGAAATCATGTCTTGGAATATCTACTACCGCTCAATCGAAGGTGAGCGCATCCATGTCACCTCGCCATCCTTCACCTAACATCATCCATGTCAGTCACACCTTCCAACTGCGCTTCATAGCTGTGCTGGCTAACTGACTGCACGACATGGACTGGCACCCAGTCCAGCGATCCTCTCATTCATGACACTGCGATTTGCGCAAAAACATTTCAGATTTCTGCGAAGTCCCAGCGACACCGACTTTTCAACCTCCCTTGGTCAACTTCAACATAAAAGGCACGCTACACCGCGACTACGGTCAATATGCGCGTGCTTCGCAAGAACGAGAGTAATCCGCGCATCTCGAACCCCCACCAGCGCCATTTCAACGAGCTACTTGACTCCAATACCTAGCTCAAGTCCAACTTCGTGACTAGAGCCACCGTGTTCAGTTTTCTTCCTCATGTGCACTGTGAAACTGATCGTGCACGATTTGCAGATATCGAACGAGGTCATTCTTTGGGATTTACCACTGGAGTGTGCTCCCTCGATGTGGATGATGCTCGCATATTTCAGAGGCGAAGTAAGATGGGGTTGTAGATGTAGGGCGCTAGAAGCAGAGAGGGTATATGATTTGTCGGCCGGTTCATGGCAATATGTCTCTCAACTGTTAGCATGATCTGAAAATCCTATAGCCAGCAGTTCCCAGACATCACTCTCGACCAGTCCATTACATCGATCGGATAGAGACCAGCATCTGGCACCTCGCTCCACGTACTACTGCGTCCAGCGACCGGCGTGTGACCTCGAGGCGAGATGCGCTCACTGCCAGTATAGTGGTAAGTCATCCAGTCTTTGAGGTACTGGCAGTTGAAGTTAAAGATTTCCTCATGATTCTCTCAGGTCTCACTCTTGGAAGATAGAAGTGGGATCGTTACACCGCTCTATTGAGAAATCTTTCGGGACGGACACAATTCTTTCCGATGTGATGATACTCAGATGGTTTGAAGACTCCGGGAAAGCTCTGCAAACGAGCAGCGATGAGTATAATGGCCTCGGTTGAGAAGACGTTCCCCCCTCGCTCAAATAACTCGTTTACTTCGGCGACTTTCTCTGTCACACCACTCTCCTGCGCATGGAATTTCTCGTTCTCAGCCTAGTTGTATTGTAGATTCTGTCAAGGCGTTCAATGCTAGCCCGCTGCCGCCACCTCCAGTTTACGCAACCTATGTCTCTCAACGGGTACAACCTATAATGACGTACGTATACGATAAAAACTGGCCGCACATCACGCATATTTCCCTCGGAAAGAGAAAACCTGTGTCAATTACTTGCGTTGCTAGCGTCCGCGGGTTGTGTGCCCAGCTGGGCACTCTGCGTTAAAATAGACCGTATCGTTCTTTGCGCGTCTTTCCTAAATTCTAAGGCCTTATTGCTCTCCTTTTGTTCAGGAATATGTTTGGGCCGCTTGGCAGAGTATTCCGTCTACACACTGGCAGAGAACCTTTCCATTGGCATACTCGAATCCGCTGCCTACTTACAAAAATTCTATTTCGGATTTTCTTCCATTGTTGAAACAATGCTCAGACCCAAGCGTCGCCCACCTCCCGTCGACCAGGGGTCTAATAAGGTGCCTTGAACTTTGTCTATGATTGATTGCGCTTGAGGTTACTAGTAGGAGACTAAACAATTCGCCGTCCACAGGACTGATGGACGAAGACTTGGAGAAGTGGCGAACGTGGATTGGCTATCTCACGCAATAGACTCTGGCAGCTGGAGGTTCATGACCGCCAATATACCAACGCCGGAGAAGCCATGTCCCGACCTCGGATATCTTATATATTGTCTACATTATGACCCCTGTTCGTGCGTCACGGCGGAGAAGCATTTACGAGGCGAACGTAACCAATCTACTCTTTATTCAATGGATTCTTATGGTGCTTTCAAAGAATTCGTTATGAATGTAAATGGCGGAGAAACAGATGTGGTGTCTCTTCTTTCGCCGCCTCAACAGGGTCCAGTTGCACATTCTCAAAGCAAATCTACTGGAATAATGAACACTCAAATTTGAAGCAAGACGTAAGCCAGGGCTCAAATTTGGAGTCGTATACTTTTCAGGTACCTAGCTGCCATCGGGGACACCATTTTCCGACTTCGTAATGCACAGATATACCCCCATATCTTTGCAAAGCTCCCATATCGCCATTCTTCATCAAAAATCTGAAGGCATGGCGGTGACAGCGTGGTGCCATCAGGTCCGAGCAAAGTTCCATCTGTTCCTGAAGCGCTCGTAACATAGGAGGGAGCTCAAACTCGTACTTATAAAGGTTGATACTTTCCCCTGCAGAAGTATCCGTCCATAACGATGAAGACAGCTCCGCTCCCAGCTTTAATTGCTGTCTCAGCACTATTTATTGGTCGCTCGCTATCTATCATACTCACCGACCCATCACAATTGCAGACGACAACATATGACTACGTCATTGTGGGTGGTGCGTACCAAAAGCCCGTTTTATTCCTAAATGCATTAGCATTTAAAAATTACGACAGCTGGAACATCTGGATTGACACTGGCAGCTCGATTATCACAAGATACCACATTGAACATACTCGTGCTCGAAGCTGGCGTGAGGTGATATTTACCGATGCTTTCTCGACCATGCTTTATTTCGCTAAGTATATTCAATACATTCAGTGATGAAAACGTCGAGTCCGTTATGGCGCCATTCCTTGCGCCATCTGTGACACCCAGTAAGTTCAAATTTGTACATTCAAAAAGGCCTGACACTGAACAGAGAACGATACTTGGCTAGAAACGAAGTATGACTGGAACTACACTGTCGTACCCCAAGCGGGTATGAATCATCGAATATATGACTACCCACGCGGTCGACTTCTGGGTGGTACAAGCAGCGCAAGTAAGAATCTTTCCATGCCAAATTCAATTGCTCAGTAATTGATGAAATTTCAACTCCTAGATTATATGGTGCATCAATATGGCAGTAACGATAACTGGGATAGGATGGCAAAGGTGACGGGGGATGCTGGCTGGGCATGGAACAACATGAGACGATATGTTTCGCAGGTGAGGTGCTCTACTTTTTAGAAAGATTATATCACACTGAATCTGGATGTATCAAGCATGAGACGTTTGTAGAACCACCTCATGACAAACACAACACGACCGACGAGTTTACTCCCGACTTACATTCATATCGTGGAGACGTGAAAATCAGCCTCTACGTCCACCGCCAGAATATTGACTCCCGAGTTATCGAGACTACCAAACAGCTCAAGGAATTTCCTTACAACAAAGATGTCAGTGGAATTGCTACTGATCTACTCGGAGTTGGGTACGCTCAGTCGACAATGACCGAGGGAGCTAGAGTCAGCTCATCAACAACCTACTCGAGGATCGTAAATACGCGACCCAATCTTACTGTCCTTATCAATGCGATGGTCACAAAGCTTATCAACACCGGAATCTCTGACGGTCTCATGGGGTTCCAGAGGGTTGAATTTACAGATGGGCGTTTCAAATCAGGTAGTATTAAGTTTACTCTTCACCAACAAACGAGAAGGACTCATCAAGACATTTAATTTTAACCAGTCACCAAGACGTACATGGTCGAAGCAACAAAGGAGGTTATTTTATCTGCAGGCAGTATAGGTACTGTTCAAATCCTCCAACTTTCAGGAATCGGTGATCCTGCCGATCTCGATCCATTAGGAATCCCAGTAATTGTTCGCAGCCCCAAGGTAGGGAAAAACCTCCAGGACCACCCCTTGCTCCCAAACGTATTTTCCGTCACGGACGGCGGAAGCATGGACCACATACTTCGCAGTGAATCCGAAATGACAGACGCAATCAATGAATGGAGAACGAAGAGGACCGGATTTATCTCTAACAACATCGTAAATAACCTTGCTTTCGCGAGAGTGAAGCCAGGTTTCCTAGAGGGACAAATAGATCCAGCTGCAGGAAAATTGTCCCCGCACTATGAGCTGATATTTGTTGTACGTTTGGAGCATATAATCATGTTAAGGTTGAAGTTCTAATGAAAATTTCTCTAGAACTATTGGCTGGACCCCGTACACGAGCGCCCGGCTACCGGGAGTTATTTCACGATACTCACTGCTCTCCTCACCCCAACATCTCGTCAGTCACTCCCTTTATTTTTGAACATGCGGTTAATTACTTGAACAGGCGGAACGGTAAAGATACAATCTACGAATCCTTTCGACGCTCCGCTTATAGATCCCAATATGTTGACCACTAAATGGGATCTCAAAGTCTTGCGAGAAAGCGTCAAAGCTGCAAAACGCTTTGCATCTGCGCCTGCGTGGAATGGATACATAACCGGAACTATGGGGAAGCTGTCCAGCGAAACAGATGAAGGTCTCGATGACCATGCCCGTCAAAATGCCAGCACCATTTTCCATCCCACTTCAACGGCGTCTATGAGCTCGTATTCTTCTCCAGATGGTGTCGTCAACCCAGATCTCACGGTTAAGGGTACCTATGGGCTTCGAATCGTCGATTTGTCTGTCCTTGTGAGTGTTCTGCACATTTTCAGCTCTGTAGAAAGTCAAAACTCATTCCGCGCAGCCGTACATCCCAAGCTGTCACCCGCAAGGACCAGCCTACTTGATCGCTGAAAGAGCAGCCGACCTCTTATATACGGTGCACGCAAATGATCCGGATGACCTGAATCCACAATACGTTCTTCATTACTGATAGTTCCAAGCTACTTATACAAGTTTGAGTATCTAGTGTAAGCGCATTCGCTACCTAATTTCATCGCTATTTTTTTCCCGAAGAGAATCATTGTAGACATTAAGTATGGTATTTCCTTTTATCGCAAAATTTAACCTATTTCCAAAATTCCAATCGTATTTCACATCCATTTTGCCCTCGTTTAAAATATTTTTCTTGAGCCTGCATGACGTGCAATGTGTCGCCTTATACGAGGATGTGCGTTGAGTAAAGGAAGATGCCCATCCAAAGGGTATTTTTGGTTGGCGTGCGGCTGACAACTATAAATAGACCACGCCGCAAGTTGAAAGTCAGTTTCAAGTCAGATGTAGCCATCATCTGACGCTTGTTACCGTCATCTCATTGCCCAACGCTAACTCTGGCTTTCTCTCTCATATATGCCAAAACCTTCGTCGAGAAGTTAAGCACCATGGCCACCCTCGCTCCCCCAGCATTCACTTCGAAAACCAAACCCAGGCAGTCTTCGGAGTCTCATCACGGGAGAGGGAGTACACGGGGGCGAGGAAGCAGTCAGCGCGGTGGAAGGGGAGGATCTAGGCTGTCGCGGCCCACGCATTGTCAGTCCTTCCTTTTTTATTGAATGTAGCTAACACACGCTTTGTACAGTCCTTGCGCTGCCTCTAGTATGCCATTTCTTATTCCTGACGGACGAATGTTCTCAATTGCGACGATTCAGCATACACACGATGAGCTGAGGAGCCGCGTCAGCGCTTTCCAAGCTGCATTGTTCAGTGCTACTGACTCACGCCCTCAGAAGAAAGGTGCCACGTCGTCGTCACTTGTTGAAGGCCTGGACACCTCCATCGTCATCGATCCTTGGAGATTACATATGACTCTAGGTGTAATGGCGCTCGAGCTTGAAGCGGAAGAGCCAGCGGCCGCTGATATACCGCGCTCTCCGTCTGGATTTCAAGTACAGGAATCAGAAGACCCCCTCGCATCTGCCACGCTGTCCCTCTCGGTGTCGGAGACGCCCTTACCTTCCAGCGATACTCCCGCAAACACAAGTAGGACACCCGCACAAGGCAGTTCAGCGCCTCAATCGCCTTCCCCTGCACCTCGAAAGACCGTATCGACCGCCCTTAGCCTGCTGCAATCACTCCAACCGACTATTTCCACCATACTACGTGGCGAGAAGGGTGTCAAGGTACCCCTCACGGTGTTGGACGTCATGAAGACAATCCGGATGCGCCCGTCCACCCCAGCCTCTAGTCTTACCCATGCCGCAGAGGAAGGGGACGACGAAGAAACTGCAGGGGAAGGTAAGTCGCATGGCACTAGGTTCGTAAACACTGCATGTGTTGATCTAAGCTCTGATAAGGGGCACGCGATCCCACGAAACAGGAGAAAGTAGGCGCCGAGGTGTTGTTCGCGGGCCCGCATAATGTTAAAGGGGTTGTAGACGAAGCGATGCAGAGATTGAGAGATATATGCGGTGCGTCCTTATCTTGCGTACATCTCGCTCTTTTCTGATGATTTATAGATCTAATACATGGGACATTCATGCGTGCGGGATATATAACAGAGACCAGGCCGCTGAAAGTATGTCGTGGTATATACTCCTGTCCCTACATGTGTGTCGTCTTCGCCATGCTCTCCTTTACTTTTTTTACCTTCCCTACTTCGTGCATGATAGTAGCTAACTCCGCCGTTCTAGCTACATTGCACAATCCTTAACACGAGCCACCGGAAACCTGCTCGACGTCTCCCGTTTGCGTATTCAGACGTACTCGCCTCCGGTGCATGTCGCCTCTTGGGCGCCGTGGGGCAGGAGATCGGCGAGCGGGATGACCCTGACCCTGACCCTGACGTGCCTCCCATAACGTCCCGCAGCAGCGCGGGACACCCCCGACTACACGGCGTCGAATCCGCCAGAAATGAAACTGCTAACTCTACATCCAACTACGGAAGTGTGCCGTTCTCAAGGGAAGACTCATCGCACCTCTCGCGAACTGCGGTACAGGAGAGAAATGAAGGCGTTTCTGATTTATTGATGCCCTCTGCTTCAAGCTCCAGCGTTATTGAAGCACCCCCTTCCACTAGTCTTCCAACCCCGCTCGCGAAAGCAGACCTGGCGCCCAAATACCGTTCGCCGCTCGCTGCGCCGCCGCCGCTGGAAATCAACTTGGGCACGTATACCGTCGACGAGGTACAATTGTGGGTTATGGGAAGCCATGGGCCGCGGAACGAGTATGTGAGCTGCGGGGGCGTGCGCCTGGAGTAGGTAACGATCATGTTTAATATCAGAATGAGATAATATATGTCTGTCTGGCTGACTGTTTTTCTTATGAAGTTATCCACAACTGTTGTGGAACGAGGTCTTGTGTATGTCCCTCACCCTTTTTCCTCTGGCCGTCGGCGCTCACCGGTCATGGTCCAACATTTTCGGCCGGGTCATGACAGGTTTGTCCAGATATGTGGCTCCCAGGTGGTGTAGAAGACTATCCTCAAAGCGCATTTGTCATGAGGTGGGCGGTGCTTTCTGTATTACTGTCACCATATCGCGCGATTGACATGACGAAGAGGGTGCACAGACGAATGGGACGACTGCGAATGCGCGACATTTCTGGATATGGAGATCGCTAACGCATACGTGGCGCTATCTTCGCTTGGGTCGGTCGTCGACTGTAAGCAGGGAGACATGCGTGTTCCGCGCGCCTCGCTTCTGGACTTCCTGCTCGACAAAATGCTCCAAGAAATTCAATCTTTTCGATTGTCCGAGTGTAGCACCCGACTATCAGGATATCTTTCAAGCTTAGAGCATTGCATGGGTATCGAGGTACGTACAACGTACAATTTTGTGCATTGTCATTAATCTCATCATAGACGGCGAAAGATTATCTTATATCAAGTGAATACATCGCCGACGTGGAAGGTGCCTCTAACTTACGCGATTACGTGTTTCTCTTCACCCACACCAGATTATTTCTCTCAGGTCAACCTACATTCTGTAGAATGGGGCTTGTATCCCAGTGTGATTCAACGACTGGTGCGCATCTTACCCTATCCGATCGTTCAAGCTCAAACGTGATAGTCTAGAACTTTAGTGCTGCTATTTACAGAGAGCAGCTCGCCGCCCTCGTGCGTTCCCTGCGTGATTTCCCGGATGCCCGGTATGCAGTACAGAAATTACAAAGCATCGCGCGACGAGGATATCCGGAATCGAAAGAGAGCTGATGCCGAAAGGCTGTGGACGTCTCGAAACAGATTCAAAGCCACGCAGAGTAAGTATGAGCGACGCGTCGAATATTGTCGCTTCAGAGGATACTTATGGTTGAGCCTGGGATTATTGCCAGAGACCGCGAATGGGGCGCGTGGAAGGCAGATATTTTCCGCGAAGAGCGCGCGGTTGGCGACGGTGAGATTCCACAGGACGGACGAGAGAATACCAAGCGTCAATGAAAAGCTCTCGAGTCCATAATCCGGCGTGAAGCGCGGAGAGCATTGTTGGAGCAGGAGTGTATTCGCCGCCTCTATCACGTCTCTTCACGAGGTGATATACCAACGCGCTGTATGTGGTATGTTCTCTCTCGAATTTGGATGCAAGTCTAACACCAATATCACAGACGATGCGGTTCAGGATGGGTATTCTGTTTGGGCCTTCGCGGTGCGGGCCTTCGCAGTGCAGGCCCGCGCAGGCGGTTCGTGTGCCAAGCCAATTGAGGGTGAGCGGTCGCGCAACTGCTTCGATAGGACTAATTGGAGATACCAGCCCGGCGTAGCCACTACTGCCACATTTGCATAATTGGAATGTAGTCCGATTGCCTGAAGTAGCCAAACAGGAACGCAAAAGCAGCAGCGGAGGCTGTAACGATATGGAAAATTACCAAATTGGGAAGGATAAGCAATTGGCCAGTCGACTTGCTTGCATTTTGTGTCGGGCAGCACCCCTGCGTGGCCACGACGAGCCACCGTTGGCCTCTTTTCCTGATATGTCCACACTCAAAGCCACAGATAACCCGATGTCAACCGAATATGCCACATTCCGTGGCCGTATAAGTAGGTTGGATGTTTCCCGGCTCCCTCATTCGAAATTGCTTTTCTGACGGCTAGGTCAGTGAGCTCCGTACTTCCTCACAGTTTCCATATCGCTGACTTCTCCCAGACTATTCTCTCCATCTAGATTCTAATCTAACCACTAAACTAATGAACAAACTCCCAACCCCCAACGAACACGCGAGCGCCGCCCGCCCAGCGCCCGCTACGTCCACCTCCAACTCCCGCCAAACGGAAAGAGCGCACCTCTTGCCGGCGTTTGTACCAGTACCTTCCAGGCCCTCGGCCCCGCCTAAGCGGAGGGTCTCGCTCGCGCTGCCCACGGATAAGACGACATGGTCCCTCGCGCCCCACCTACTGCCCTCCCCCGTTCCCTCGTCCGTACGCTCTCCCCACCCGCCGTCGACTCCCACGAAGCGCAAGGACGACACGCTGCGCAAGGGGTACGAGACCCCGCTCAGCCCACGGCGCGCCGCCGCGCCGTACGTTCCGAAGGCGCGCGCTGTCTCCGGGCCGGGTCCGATGCGTCCGTGCACGCCGCCGCCCATGGTCGTCTCGCCCGCGGCGCTGGGGGTTGAGAGCCCGCGCCTGGCGCGGATAGCAAAGATGAGGAGCGCAAAGGCACGCGCAGTCTCCGGTCCGGGTCCGAGCCGCCCGTGCACGCCGCCGCCTTCTGCGTCGGCGGCGATGGCCATCTCGCCCTCTTCGCTGGCCACCGAGAGCCCGCGCGTGGCGCGCCTTGCGAAGATGAGGGCCGCCTTGGGGCGCTCTGCCTCCGGCTCTTCGAGCCGCGCGGGCACGCCGTCGTCGGTGGGCCTTGAGCGCGGGCCCAACCAGCCGTCGCCGTGCAGGGCGGCGATGGACAAGTACGGGTGGCTGGAGAGCAAGGGCAGCGTAAAAGTCAGGTATGATTGTGTGAACCTCGACTCTCCGCAGGTAGAGCCGGTACAGTTTTTGCACACGGGGTCTGTGGACTCGCCGCGGACAAAGAAGATGTTCATATTCGACGATGAGCCGCTGTATAGGTTTGTTGGCGATGACATCAATATGTTCCCGGAATGACAGCGTTTGCGTGCCTGAGCGCATACGCGGAGAAATGGACTCTGATACCACACTCTTTTATTTTACCGTGACGAGGAGGCTTGATGCTTCTGTTTTCCTTGATATTATTGCCCTTGATGTATAGAACACCCGGCATAAGTAAATTGTCAACCAATCCTTTAATCGCTACATATTCGAATAAATGATGACCGGTGGAATTTTTATTTGTGGAAGAGCGGATACAATCATACAGAGTAGGCTACAGAGCAATAATATGGTCATATTAATGTATGTACTTACATGCGCAGGCAGGCTCTCTGACTGACGCGCTCGCAAGTGAAATAAAAATAGCTCGGCGTCACCTAGCCATGTGAATGAGCCATTTATGGCAACTGCTTCCCCACCACATACTGCCAAACACTGTATCCGAACTGTGCTTTTACTCCGAGTCTTTCACTGATACACCTTGGATTCACCCCCTCCCGCTTCCGTTCAACGCTCTGCATCACCCGCCGCCTTTTCCCGCTGCGCGCTTCCCTGTACAAACCACCTTATCAGAGAGAGAGTTCCCTGCACGTACGCCGCGCCCCCCCCTGAAGCGTCTGGTAGATACGCAACGAACGACTGGCTGCCGACCCCGTGTCTCCTCCACCCCGCGTCTGCATCCGCCCAGCGCTCCACAGTGGATGTAACTCCCAATACGGCGAGCGCACAGCGTGAATAGCCGGGTATGGGCAGTACTCAGATGCGCAATGGGCCGTTTGTAACGTTTGTGGACCAAAAGCGACAAGAGTGTCACTTAAAGGCAGTAACGTGACACGGGTTCGAAGACTCGGACTGATTTACTTAGAGGATTCTCTTAAAGAACAGGGGTGAACAGTCTTATTCAAACTATACACTCTACTTTACATGGGTACAAACTACAGCTACTTATACATATTCTAATACATGAGTCAAGGAGCTCTCTAGCCAATCAAAGAGATACTTGCTTGCCTCAGAGTCAGGAAAAGAAGACCGACTCTTCAAGAGTCAGTCAGAGTCATACAAAGAGTCAGAACGAGTCAGCATAGGGCATGGATCGTCATACAGCGGAAACGAGAGGCGGAAGGCATACGGTCGGCATAAGTGGCATAGATTAGATAGCGCGTGGGAGTGATGAGACTGCCGGCGCGGCATAATGTGGGTTGATGCGGTGCAGGGACGTCCAAACGTTACACCGTTGCTGGTCGCCGCATACTACACCTCCTCAATCAAATGTCCTCCCGGTCACCGCAAACTTACATCCGCCCGGCCTCCGCTGTAGAGCTCTTTCTTCTCTCTGCTTCACTTGGCTACTAGGTGCTGCCCTCCATTCCGTCGCTCTATCGCGCGAGCCCGCTCTGCTCACGCTCATCAGATCTCTATCAAGTTCAGCGTCCCCCGGCGTGCTCTGCGTCGCCCATCCGTCCTCGGGACGTAGACCACTCGTGCATTCGTTTGACCCCAGTGCCTTTGTGTATATGCTTTAATGCAGCCGCACCTGCTGCCTCCATCCGATCTCAATATCAATCGCTGCCTGGCAACGTCGTTGCCGTATAGCCAGTCCATCCACCCCCTCGGAACGCTTATTCTTGGCTATCCATGTACTGCGCTCGCCCGTCCCACGCATGTCCACCTCCCGCTCCCACGTCGATATCCGCCCAGCACTCGATGGCGGATCCAACTGCCATATGCCGGCCGCGCGAGGAGCGTGGCTGGATGTGGGCAGTTTCTTTTTGCTCGTATGAGTGTTACCGGGCGCTTTCCGTCGTGCTAGTGTGCCTGCCGCGTCGATCTCGTCATCGCGCGGCTCTGGTACCTATCGCACCCGTGCCCATGCTGAATTGAATGAATACCTATGAATACTCAGGACGACGACTTTGTCGATCGACCGACACCGGACGCGGAGGTGTCCATCTTCTCGAAGGATTATACTGGCGATAACGGTGCGTCGACGGCTTATCTATTCCATTGAATGTGCTGACTTTGGTTCGTCTGTGATAGTGTTTGCTACATGTGTATGACGTGGAGGCTCGCTGCGACCTGTTCGCCCGTCCGTGCAGAGCGCCGACCGCCCTTGGCGACCTTCGTTTTCCCTGCGCGTACAGTTCCGCTGTACACCTACCTCCCCGCACTCTCCTTCATCCCTCACCCAGCTGCTTCCAAATTCGATCACATACGCGACCATGCCGACAACGATCAACGAACGATTTGAATCACATAAAAGTAAAATCTATTCGATGTAAAGTCATTGCATATTTCCAGAGTAAGTATATGAAACTTTGTGTGAGTAGGCCCATTATCGGTGATTATATGCGCCAGATTGCAGATTTCGCTGACTCCTGACTAAGTAGCACATGCGTCTGGGGAGGTTTGGGGGAGGTCATAATACGCGTGAAAGGTATCCTGCACCTTCGGACTCCTATATAATACCGTGGTACTTCTTTTCCGAGGGATACGAGCCTTTTTCCATCGAACGCCGGCCCACTGCACCACCTCTGGGCCGTGCGCGTGATCTATGATTCGCGAAACGGGTGTACAAAGGCGCCTTCGATTCGCGGACAAATCGTAGAAACACGGATGCATTTGGCCATGGCGCACAGTGTGCCTAGTATATACGTATGAGAATACGCTTCATAGACATGATCTAGGTCGCAGTGCGACTGACCTGAATATTCCCGTGGACTTTGAGTGATGACCTCGCCGTCACGCATACATTGAGCTATTTCAAGTCCCTTGTGATCATATTGTGTAAGTCACCCAAATCCAACCCAAATCTTGCCCAAATCCCTCTCAGGGCGTTTCGTCGATAATGTCAGTCAGCACGCCATCTGCATTTATCCACATACTTGACGACGACGCGCTGTTGCTTATATTCACGATCAATGCCAACATGTTCGTGGACAGATACGCTCTGCATACAAAGAACATACAACGCGCGCCGCATCACTGGTGTGCCAGCGCTGGCGCAACTTGATGCTCGCCACACCATCCTTGTGGGCGAGACCGATGGACGTAGACCTCATCTCCTGAGCTAAGCACTACGAATGGCGGAAGGAACTTTTGAGGAGGAGCGGGACCGTGCTGCTGTGGATCAGGGTAGGTATGGTCAAGAAATACAGCCCGCCGACCCGGCGAAACATATCGCGCAATTTTTCTTCGGCGTTCTCTGCGACGAGAACTGGAACCGGATCGAGGAACTGGTTACATTTTCCCGATACGCCCATCGCTATTTGCGATCGCACGCACCCAATGTCATGAGCCTCGAACTCCGCCACATTTCTTGCATTATGCTGAACGTCAATGTCCCGGTTGACGTTCCGCTCGTCATGTCAATCCCACTGAGTCATGAGGGGAGTACGAGGGTGCCTTCGACAGTCCTGAACAAGGTAGCCCTTCGGGAGTTCTCATGCGTCACTGTGTTGAATTTCTGCTCCACAAGTCCAATAAATCCTTCGCTGGCGCCATTTCTCATCTGTTTTACGTCTCTGAAGACTATCAACGCCGACAGCCAAACACTTGGATATCTCACGGCGCTCCAGAGCAACATCAATGCTACGGATGTGCAGATGGTCATATTCCCATTGTTGGAGGTTATTGACTTCGACAGGGATTTCGATGAAAATGACATTTTCAAAGTTGACTCGGTGACTGCAGGATTCATCTCGTTGCGAATGAGAGTCGGCCATCCTATAACGACACTGCGCTTACCAGAATGGACCTGGATAGTTACACTGGATTTGGAGGCGCTTGCAGAAGCCAAGGGCTTAAAGGTGGTGTATCCCCGTTGGGTGGGCGACGATATGGAGGGGACCGTTGAATATATATGCAGCGGTGTCGACCGGGAAAATTCTTCTGATAGTGTTTAGTATGCGTATGTTCTTCCATGTATTATACCTACTTTTACCAAAGGTTTTCTGTAGCTGAGATGAGCTAACTTATAGGCACGCTACCTCAATCTATTTGCAAGCGCGGGGTAGCACCTCTATTCAAAACTATCTTCTTTCTCCTTGCCACCCGTGCACGCTCCCGACGCCCCCGCTGCGCTGGACAGTGGGAGTCCTCATACGGTGAGATACACAGATCGATAGGAATGTGTGTCGACGTCTGGATGACCGGCCGCGGTTGTCCGTGGTGATGATGAGATAGTATCCGTGGCTTAGTGTCTCTACAACTGGCGGGAGAGGATGAGACACGGCAGACGTCGCCGAGGAAGAAGCTGTTCAAGTTGATGATGCAGACGTGCAGCGGCGTGGCTGGGCGCACTGGTGTTTGACTAATAAACCAAGTCTCCTGTGACGCGAAGCGTGTTCAATATACTTGCGTCGATGTAGCATTGGGTGTGCGCTCCCTCTGCTCACGATGGATGCATCTTAATTTGTGAAACCAGCGAACACTCCGATGATGTACAGATGTAAGAAGATTGATGACTCCAAAGAAGGAGCGGAGCTACTTATGGAGACCACCGTGTGCCAGCGGCGTTCAATTTTGACCTTTCTTAAGGCTAGACTTCCTTTTCTTCTCGCCTTATAGCCCAACGTGTGCGTTGCTCTGTCTTCTATGACCCAGATTAGATATTTCCTTCCCTAGTTCACGGCTCCCCGCGGACACTCCGGCCTTTCTCATTCGTCACTCCCCCCTTCGCAATCGCTGTGCGATCCGCATCTGGGTTACCATCGCACGCAGTTAAATACTTAGGTTTCGATGAGTTCAGTCCTCAGAATCTCCCTTTTCTGCTCTAAAAACTCAATGAAGTCCTTTGCGCCTCTCGCTGGCATCGTTGCCCTCTTTGCCGCCACCGCCTCTGCTCGGCCCTTCACTATTGATTCTCCGTATGCTGGTTAATTTTGAGGAGAGATATGGGTGCTGATTGTACCGCATGCAGCACTGATGTCGTCTTTTGTCTGCCCACCCTGATTACATGGCATGGAGGAAAGCGTACGTGCTGTCCTATTCGACCGACCAGATGGTGGATGTTGACATTCTGGCCCTCGTCTTATAGCGCCGTATCTCTTGGTGCGTCGATCTGAAATTTTCATGCGCAAGTGTACTGAACATATGATGTCCTTCAGAGGTGTGGGCCGTTAGCTTGAGTACGGGGCCTTTTTACTGACGGGTTTACCAGTATCTTGGCTGATGGGCGTCCCGGAGGTGCCCCGCTGGTTAATCTGGGCGAGGAGCGAGGAAATTCGGTGATATGGGTGGCCACCCTCGTCCCAGGTTAGTGCACTTTAATGGCTTGTAACTTATGTAAATTGGTGTGGATAACATAATGGGCTACTAGGTACCAACGCTTTTCTTAACTTAGAGGATAGCACTGGTTCGCTCGCTCAATCGGCTACCTTCACCGTCTCCGCTGGCAGTGCGTACTATTTGGTTTCTCGGGCTAAGCTTGTAGCTTACATTCAAGTTGATTGTTGATTGTATAGGTCATAGAAACACCACCTGTACGGGTACCACCAAGTCAGACGGACGTGACTAGCAGCAGAATACTTTCGAGTAGTGAAACACCTTTGTCTCGCTGTGCTTACCATATTGGATTCCATTGTATTTCTTAGCACTGTGAGTGGTGCACCGTGTAATGTCCTTGAAGCCACGCCCTGTACTCTAGGCTGGCTTCTTCTATCGCGACGCGCTTAGCACCAAGAACGGCTGGCGCGAATTTCGCGCGAATGCATACGTCATTTTGCAATCCGATGATATTGATGAGCCTTAGAGTACTTTAACGCCAATAAAAATAGACCAAAGCTTAAGAGCCCTCACAAATTATGGTTCATCAACACAGCCGCTTGAGGCGACATGGATGTCTGCAAAACCACTTACAATTAGGCAGAGCTTTGGTGCCGGACCTGGGGGCACCGTTTATCAGCAGCAACTCAATGTCACTGTCCGTTATCGGCAATGTGGAAATCCAAGATCGTTCTACGGAGGCGAGGGAGGCAGGGACACGGCGCAAAGACAGGCAACGTCGTCCGCGCCGCGGCCGAAATCAGGTCTGTCGCGGCTGTTCAGCAAATAAAATCGGACTACGTTACTTATCTCCCATCCGTTAATTGTACTGTCACCCACCCATGCATTATCTCCATTGAATATACGCTTCTCTTCTCCAAGTATTGTCCGCGCTGTACACGAAAGTTGTGCGATAGGTAAATGAGATACATCAATTACCACCGCACTGCAAACGCGCGTATTGTCAAAAATTGTATTATATCATGACTCCAGTCGTAAACAGGCCGCCTCACATATCCCGGGCACGTCGATAGACAGCATTGTCGCGTATTTATTTCAAAGATATTCGAGATCCTGGGACGCGTTTGGGCTCGCTTCCGGGACGAGCGCAAGGAAACGGCACCACGGGCCGTGGGCCGTGAGTACGCGGCGCACGCAGAGAGACTGGGCCGCGCATCCACGGCAATAAGTATGTCACCGCTCACGCACAAACAACCGACGCTAAAACATGTAAAACACAGTCAATACCCCCAGGGCTAGGAGAAAACGCCCACATACCGCTATTGCCAGCACGATCCCTCCAGAAACCGGCCGCCTCACCTCCGCATTCCGTCCGGGGTCAATCGACAGAGACGCCCGACATCATGCGTGCATATATATATAATCCAAGATCCGCGACGCAGCGCGACAGGAGACCCAGCGCTTGCGATAATCACCCACGGCGCAGAGTGCGCGCAGCAGAGAGGCCGTGGCGCCACATATCAGATGCGTCGTATTCCGATTATCCTTTGAGGACGCAGCGCCTAATTCACGGCAGTCAGCACATGCGCGCGCAGTCCTCATGCGTCTACACACCTATACCTCCCGCATGTTCCTCGGCATGTAGCCGACCTGCGAACTCCGCAGGACGCCGGTCGAGAACGTCATCGAAGAGCATAGATCGAAAAGCCGACATATTACTAGACGCCTAGGACACAGGTTCGAAACCGGTACGCAGTAGATATCGAATGAGATAGGGATGGCCGCGGACTGGCGTAGCAGTGAGACAGCATGACGGGAAACGCCCAGCAGAAGGGATTTACTGGTCAACTGCCCAAACCCAGCCACGCGTCGCGCGTGGTCGGCATATGGGGAGTTACATATCTTATTGCTGCTGGGCGGATGCCGACGCGCAGTAGACAGACGCGGCACAGGAACAGAGAGAAAGCGCGGGGGGCAGGGAAGACGGGTACTTGAGTCGAGGGTATCGGCTGCGGGGAACGACAGGGCGGGCTTGGACCGAGACCAGACGGGCGGAAGCATATGTGGCAGCGCGAGAGCACGGCGGACGGTATACAGCAGTAAAGCGGCGCAGGGTGAACGAAGGGCGGCGCGTGAGGAGAGGGCGTAGAGGCGGGAGACGTGCAGACGGGTGCACCGGTGGAAGCGAATCAGTTTTCCGCGGGGTTGGGCTACCGAGCTGCACCGGGAACGCCAGTAGAGACGTTGATTGAGATATGAAGAGCGGGCGGAAGCCGCAGCAGTTGCGCAGCAGCGACGCGACGCGACGCAAGGAGATCCAAGGGCATCGCGGGCGATGTCGGCGATGGCGATTCAGAGGGGGCCGACATCGATTGAGGCCAGATGGGTGGGGTGGCACGCCGGGGGGCACCCAACAGTTTACTCAGATGATAGTTACTACCTATATGCAGCTCAGCGCCTCGTGCGGGCGTGACGGCGTCATATGGGAAGGTGTATCCAGAGTCCAGTGCTGGACGCGGCGTGGGTGTGCCGATGGCTCGTTGGGCGCCGGGTGCCGAGAGCAGTCTGTCTGGTAAGAGGGCCCGTGGACAACAGCACGCAGGTGGAAAATCCGGTGAGTAGAATACTGGGGAGCGCTAGACGGATAGGGTGGGTGGAAGCAAGATGGAACCACGAGTGCAGTTCTGGTTTTTCATAGATGGAAGTATTTGGCTGTGTGTCATCGCGAAGCAGTTACTATATATGGGAAGTTCTATTTATATCTCTTACCCTCAGCCTGAGCGGCGGCGGGTTAGCATGAGTATTTCATATGCGTGCTATCACAACCTAGAACACGAATAATTTACATGAGTCGTCTGAACGAGGACCTTTAAAATACCTTATTCCAGATGTTAATAATGACATCCCTACTCTTACTCTCAAATCACTTGCTAATCCATCCAAAATCCATCCATCGTAGTTCATTTCCAGAATGCCGCTACGGTGGAAAGACACCTCATTACGCCTTATGTCAAGAATAAGCTGGATAGCTATAATAAGCGGAGCACTTGAGTGCCGAGTAGACTCAGATTCAGGGTCAGTAGAAGAGCGAGGTTTGATATCTGACTTCATATCTACACTCGCTTCATTTTCGTGGTGCTCCCAGCCACGCTACAGTAGCGCCCTATCCTACATATATTTTCCTTATCAGGGTGGGTGTAATCTGCATTCCAACGTGTGGTTCGACCTTCGGTCGCAGGCAACCATACGGATCTCCACGCCCCGGTCGGTAAACGCGTAGCGCTATTCCCACGCGTTGCGCCATGCGCACGCACGCGATCTCTTCATCGTGAACGATACCAACGCGGCGTGTTCATAAGGCATCCCCGAGGCCACGCGCGGCTCAGTCGAACAGTATTCAGCATAGTCGAGGATGCGATAATACAGCACGCATGGATGGCCAAAACGTATGCATTTAATCAGGCGCACAATATATTACAGCCTGATTCATAATGTCGTACATGGTCAACACGCAAGCGCGTAGAGATCAGACATCCACACCCTCATCGCCAGAATAATTTGTAGCGTTGATGGCTGGCCTCCACATTCCCGATTGGCAGCATCATCTGGGTCATATAATGAAGCCTTTGAACTCCTACTAGGCATATGTATGGTACCGAATGAAGGACGCAGGCCGGGGAGCAATTGAGGGACCAGACGGGAGTATGGAAAAGCCGCAGAGGACGGCACGAAGCGGAGAAGATGGCGAGAAGCAGAGTAGAGAAATATCTGCATATACAGATGCCACCCCGCCTGGGACGGTCGCTGCGAGCGTCGCTAGGCTAATCTATTCAAGTTCCAACGGAAAACCCCGGAAGCGACCCGCCTCATCCCGTGCCTCCTCGCACAACGCCCATCGTGTGGGATCAAAATAAGACAGCTGTGCGGCAAGCATAGTGCTGACTCTCGCCTGACAGGTTATTCTTGGGTTATTCGCATAAGGCTGTGTGAAAACAGCGCTGGCACGAAGCCTCGTGTCCGTCGCTCACTCTCACTCCCATCGTCGTGCACGGAACATCATGCATCATCCCCCAATGTCAGACCGTAATATTCAACAATCTGGGGGTATTTTCCAGGCCGGGGATGGCGGTACCTTCCATATATATGGCGGCCAGTTCGTGCAGTACAATCAACTTCAACATAGGCATAATTGCCATGAAGCAGATGGTGCGCTGGTGTGCAATCGCATAATCCTTAGCGCTGATATAGGGTACACAGATGGATTTAAACATCTGCAGGCGCATGTAGCCACGTCGGCATTCGACTCGCCAGAGCACGTTGATGCGCCCAAGTGCCATCCGAATACCCGAAAGGTCGTCTTGGACGAGATAATGAACTGGATCATCCTGACAGTCACCAGGGTTCAATGGGTCCTCTGGCTCAATGGGGCTGCCGGAGCTGGGAAATCTGCGATTTGCCGATCCATCGTCGACTTGTGCATTGAAAGAAATATCCCAATCGCTCGCTTCTTCTTTTTCCGTACTGACTCTACTCGAAACAACATGAAACCACTAGTCGCGACGCTCATACATCAGCTCCTTCCGAGTATACCTGACCTGAAGCCTATCATTATCCCCAGAATTGAGTCAGATCCACTCATATTCACGAAATCTCTCAAAACCCAATTCGAATTCCTGATATTCGGCCCCTTGCGCCAACTAAAGCGCAGTTTCGTACATTTGAACACTCTTGTTTTTCTTTTCGATGGTGTGGACGAGTGCGACGACAAGGATGATCAGGCCGAGCTCATCCGTATTGTTGCTGATTTCGTCAGCTCCAATAGCTTTCCCGCGATCGCGTTCTTTGCTAGTCGCAGCGAGGCGCAAATCACCACGGCCTTCAGATCGCCTGAGGTTATGAACGTCACTTTACGTATGCCTTTAGACGACCACTACCTCCCGGACAGCGACATTCGCCTATTCCTCAATGATTCATTCCAAAAAATACGAACAGCCCACCCGTTTGGTCACTTCCTCGACGACAATTGGCCCGCGCCGGCTAAAGTGGAGGAAATTGTCAGGAAATCATCGGGTCAATTCATTTATGCATCGGTTGTTATCAAATTCTGCTCTATGCTAGATCAACACCCCGAGCAGCAGCTCAAGATTGTTCGTGGGCTTCGACCTCGCGGTGCGCTCACTCCGTTTGCACAGCTCGATGCCCTGTACCGGCACATTTTTTCCCAAGTTCCGGATCTCGAAGTGACCTCCCTCATTTTGGTATGGTCAATGTTGACCTACGCTCATAATTCTGTCGAAAATTGCGCTGAATTTGTTGGGCTGCAGACTTCCGAAGTCCATGTCGCGTTATTTCCTCTGCAGTCAGTTGTCGACTGTACAAGTGCAGGGGATATACATTTCCTTCACGCCTCGCTCCCAGATTTCCTCCTCGACAGTGAACGCTCTCAGGAATACCACATTAATCTTTCCACTTGGGCTACCCGCCTGTCGGTGATGGCATATAAGTTTGTGATGGTAAATGGTGATCAATGTAAGCCTATACATTGATATATCATCAATTTTATCTCATTATATATTTTCAAAGATCACATTCCACTTGATATGTACCTCACTGAAGCAGAGGCAACTCCTGAATTGCGGGATCTTATACTTACCTACGATCCAGATGACGTTGATTACATGGTTAGCCCCGAGACTTCCCACTATCTCGATTGCGTTAAAAGATTGGTGGGCTACATGCCGATATGGCTCTCTTCAGAAACACTCACAATTAGGCAGGATTTTGGTGACGGACCTGGCGGCGCTGTTTATCAGCAGCAACTCCGTGCCTTTGTCCGTTTTATCAGGCAGGAAGGTCATAGCTTTAAGCATTCTATAGGAGATTCGGACGACATCTACAGTATCCTGGGCCAAATTGAGAGTGAGCCTACACTGATGGAGACAGATGAAGAGACAGAAGAGGATTAGCTGGGAAGCAAAGCGGTGAAGGAGACATTGCGAGGTTTTAAGAAAAAATCTTCGTCACCCCGCAAAATCATCAGGACGATGCTCAAATCAAAAGACCGGCGTGAAACAGAGGCGCAGGAGGCAGGGATTCGGCGGGAAGATGTTGGAACATTATCCCTGTCGCGACTCTTACGGAAGTAACATTGCAACTGTGTGTTATATATTGAAATTCTTCACAGCACAATGCGACTGTCTCGGGCTAGCTCAACATATAATTAGAGCATGCACGGGCGAGGTTGAGCGGCAAACGCACCTACATCCCCAGAATGATTCCCTTGGGTATCCGTATTCCCGCGAGCGTCGACTGAAAGCATCGTAGTCGCACATACTAGAGAATCGCATTTTCGTGTCCTGTAGACGTCAATCAACAGTCGTCCTACATCAAGTTATTAATTAGGACCCAGCTGCTGAGCATCAACAGAGGTCCCGGCGTATGCGAAGATGGAACACGGTGAATTAGGGCGAGAAACAGAGAGCAAGTGGCGCAAGTGATCGAAAGGAGCAAAGCGAGCGTACGGCATCGCGCCGAGCATTGAAATAAACCTTGAGATCTTCGTATGTCTCACCCTGATACATGTCGCACAGGGGAGGCGCAGGGACAGAGAAGGGCACAGAGAACATTGGGCGTGGCGCGCGACGTTGACGCGCCAGAGAAGCCGCACGGCACAACATACCCGGTAGGTGTGAGAGCACGACGGGCAACGCCCAGCACGCCCCGCTATGCTCGGCACTTCCCAAATCAAGCCACACGCCTTGCGCGGCCAGAATATGGGAAGGGACATCCGGCGTAGAGTGCTGGGCGAATGTAGACACGAGATGGAGCGGGGCAGCGGGCTGCGTATATGGGCAGGGGACGCGTATACAGGGCTACGGCGTGCAGACAGGCAAGGGGTGTACGTGTGTATGAGGGAAATCCATGTGGATGGGCGATTGCGGTGGACAGGGGATGATGAGCTGACACCGCGCGGCGTGGGTTGGTCAGCAGTTCTGCATCTTTAATGAGGATGGCCCACATTGACTCAGATCGAATTAGCACCGAAAGACGACAGCCCGACAGGAGGCCAACAACCTACAGAAAGGATTGGAGCGCTGTGAGAAGTTGACGAGATGCCCGTCCCGTCAATCGTGTGATACCATGCTGGGGGACGTAGGCGGCGTGCGCACCGGTAACACTCTGTCTGGTGTGATACGGAGGAGCGCAGGTGCCAAAATCGGCGGGTGCAGATTGGCTCTAAGTTTACTCTGTTCACGTTTGGTGGGCGAGAATCGGACGCAGAGAGGAGACGCACCGAGCCGCGCTGAGTGCACGCCGGGCGCAGTGTGTAGCCCTTTACGTGCCACCCGGCGGTGTCCACGCACGACGTGCAGGCGGCAATGGAGGAGCGAGTAACGCGCATGTACACGTCGCCCTGGCTGTCTACTCCAAACGCAGTTAGCGGACACGAGTGATGTTCAAGCGTCCACACACCGTTATCACCCCAATCATCCCTCTCCCTCGAGGTGGTCACCTGCGTTCCAAGCGTCAACCGATCGACAGAATCATCAACCTACATCACACGTCAGTATACGCGCAAGCCGAGATGACGCCCCGCGCGGGGCCAGGTCAAATGCGGAGAGTGGAAGGCGCACGAGGAGACGCACGGCAGCGCGCACAGAGCCCCCATACGGGGATTCACTCATGTCCCCCGCCGGGTACATGGTGCACATGCACAGCGTGGGGACAGTCGGATGTACAGCTGGATCTGGGCGCGGCGCGCTGTAGACATGTATATAGAAGATTAATTCAGGGCCCCGAAAACAGGAGAATGGGGTGGACGGGACGACAGAGCGCGATCGAGTGATATCAGATGGGCGGGGTGGGTGCGGCAGGCGCGACAGGACGACGGGAATCGCCCAGAAGCATTCACAGCATGGGACCCTGCCTATATGCAGCCACGCGCCGCCGCGGGCGGGCGGCATATCGGGAGATACGCCCACTGTGGAGCGCTGGGCGATTGACGACGCGTGAGGCGAGGAGCGGCGCCGGGATAACGAAGCGCACGGAGCTCGGCTAAGACAGGCAGCAGTGCACATGGATGGACCGTGCATATTCGACGGTCCGAGCGGATGGGCGATGGTGCTGTTCAGCAACGATGGAGGATGCATCGAGACATTTGAGATGGCGGGGAGGGACGGCAGAGCGACGCCACGTCTGGCGTGCCCATTGAGTATGCGGCACAGGGATTTAAAAATAGGCTGGAGGCCTTGTGAGCGCGTGACGCGGCGTAGACGAATAGGTGACATACGTGTACCAGCGGAATGAGCTGACCGGTCAGACTGTACAGCGCGAAATGGTGGTATGTTGAGTGAGATTGAATGGGAGGGGATAGGCGCGGCGGCGTGAAAGGATGACGAACGGCATTGAGCAGGCAGGTGGTGCAGGGAGAGCGACGGATGGTAGGGCGAAGATGACCGCGGCGCGACGGATACCGGTAAGAGATGTGCATATAGGTGGAACGAGGCGACGATGGCGGCGACGTTGGTTGAGATCAGAAGAGCTAGTGCGGCAGCGTGACAGCGCGCCGCTTGATTCCCACCAAGTAGACATTCGCGAGGAGCGAGCGAACGAGGCATGGATGGAGGAGATGGTGGGTTGCGAGGGTATGTGGTGGCCTGGTTCACGGGCACGACAGCAGCCGATATTGACCGGGCGGCAGGTGTGGGAGACAGACCATCGGCCAAGCAGCGCGGGAGAGAGAGATTCGCTGCAGGCGGTCAGATAGTCAGAGGGCGCCGCAGATCGTAGCCAGGAGGGGACGGACGTGCATACCGGAGCATGGCCAGCCCACGCAGACGGGCGGAAGGACGAACATCGGCGGAGATCGGGTTTGCTAGAGAGGTGCAGCAGCAGAGCAGCACGACGGGCGGCGCCCAGAAAGGTTCACAGTGGAACAAGGACTACCCTTATCCACTCACGCGCGTCGCGCGTTCGCTATATGGGCAGTCACGGCCACTGCGAAGCGCTGGGCGGATACCGACGTGGGGAGGGTCACGGAACGCAGCGATTGAGTTGATTGAGGATGCGATGGTGGATCGAGGGAGAGTCCGCAACGAGAGGCGCCTGCTTGGTGAGAGACTCAGGGTGGCGGAGGCGGCGTGTGCGACGGCAGAGAAGTGGTTGAAAGGCAGGAGAGTGTTTGGCTGCGCGTGGCCCAGAAGCTGTTGCCGTATCTGCGTCATGCGCTATTTTTATTTCCCTGCGCACAGACGCACAAAAACTGTACATATTTACGGGAGCACGGACATACAAAACATCCTTCATCTCAAATCTCCCGCAGAAAATCTTCTGAATGTACAGGACGCTTATGGGTTAGAAAGCAGGAGCGGAGCGGCAAGTGCACACCCCAAAAAACGCACAGCGGTGCGCCCGGCGCTCCTAAACATCCAGATGTCCCTGCAGGACCCACGGCGCCCACTAGTGCCGCACGGGCAGCAGAATGCCCTGCGCGCCGCGCAGGAGTTCACCGCACGGACGAGGACGTCGAATCACTTGACACCGGACGACGGAGAGCGGTACGTCAGGAAGAAGCGAAGCGGAAACACCCAGCACGCCGCAGACAACGTGCGTTTTCTTCCCCAAATGCCGCCGCGCGCCGTGCGCGCTCGGCATGTGGGGAGTCGTCAAATACTGCCATCGGATGCTGGGTGGATGCATACGCGAGTGTTAAAATACGGGCGGCGGAACAGCCAGGAGCTTTGCAGGCGGAACACAAGCGAGCGTGGACAGTAAGGAGGTGTGCGCACGGGAGAGCCGCGCGGATGGATGAATGAGTTGCACGGGCGCGATGGCGGCTGACGCGAATTACGATACGATGGGTGGGGGAGGTTCGGCAGGCCACACATCGCGCGACGAGAGGACAGGACAGGGCCAGCGAACGGCAAACGGCACTACGGGCAAAATCCACGCGCGTCCCAGGCGGGTATGAGAGACGCATACACGCGGGTGAATCGGCGTCCGTATATACATAGCCCAACGCGGGTATACCCACAGCACGGTTAGCACAGATGCAGGTAAATCCAAGAGTCCACACACCGCCAAAACCCCGAAGATCACCCGAGATGGTCGCCTCATCTTCGTGCTCCGGGCGTCGATCGACTAATCGTCGTACTACTTCAGATTATCTTGAACCAGCCAAGACTACACTCCGCGCGAGGCCGGGCCAAGGACAGTCAGAGGAGGGCGCCCGACAAGACGCGCGGCAGCGCGCCCAGAGCCCGAACCTTTTTGAGACACTCATGTCCCCCGCCGCGTACATGGCGCACATGCGCGGCGTGGGGACAATGGATGCAGATCCGGATCTGGGCGCGGCATCTGCGACTCGCTGAAGACACACGTATAGCAGAGCGGGGCGGGGCGACGAAAAGTGGAATGGGGTGCACGGGACGACAGACCGAGCCCGACTTATTAGATGGGCGGGGTGAGCGCGGCAGGCGCTCCAACACGACGAGAAGCGCCCCGCACTTTCCTTCCGCAGGCTTCACTGCCCATATCCAGCTGCGCCTCACGCGGGCCGCGGCGGGCATATGGGCAGATGCACCAGTGGTACATGCCGGGCGGACGAAGACGCGGGACGAACGGGCGGCGCAGGATTAACAAAGGGCGCAGAGCCGCCCGGGGAACGAGTCTAAAGACGGGCGTGCATACCGCCGAGTAACTCAATGTTCCGAGACAAGCGGATCGGCGTATAGGCCGCCTAGCACCGACCAAATCAGCGCGAAGGAGACGCACGGCGGCGCGCGCAGAGCTTCGCCACCACTATGGCTTATGTCCCCCGCCAGGTACACGGTGCACATGCATGCGCAGCGTGGGGACAGCGGAAGGCACGGCGGGCTCTGGGCGCGGCGCGCTCCGACGCGCAGGAGACGTGCATATAACAGAAAGAGAGCGAAGAGCGAATCGACGCCACGAAAGGGGGAGGATGGGCCGCACGCGACGACGGGATGTACCGAGTGAAAATAGATTTGGCGGGGCGGGAACCAGGCACGACGGCACGGCGGGAAGCCCCAGCGCCCTCTTCCAATTCGAATCGGGACTGCCTATATTCAGTTGCTGGATATGGGGAGGCGCCTCTAGAGTGGAACACTGCGCGGATGGCGACGCGGAGGTGCAGGAGCGGCGCAGGTGCAGTGCAGGGCGCGGGGTCCGGCGAAGATGGGTGGGGACGTGCATATAAGAATAAATCAACTTTCGTCGATGTCGGGCGGACGGACGCCGCCGAGCGAATATACGGCGCAGGAGCGATCAAGTACGCTGTGGGCCGTGTAAGCACGCGGCGCAGCGTAGCGAACAAGAGACGTACATCAATCCACGCGAGCGAACCACTGGGCCGCGCGGGTGGGCGCGGGAGCCCAGTAGCCATGGGGCGACGGCGGGGTGGTGTAGGCGGAGGACACGGCGCAGCGCATCGCAAGCAGGCGAGGGGCTGAGTGTACGGGCTGTACAGGACCGCACCATCGGCGGGCGATATGGAGCGACGGACGGGGGGGATGACGATCGAGATCGCATGGGCGGTGCGAGGACTTTGAGTGAGGTGTGCGGCAGCGTGATGGCGCGATGGACGGCGACCAGTATCCACGACGCGAGGGAGGGCGAGGTTGGCGCGGGTGGCGGAGAGGGCGTGGCGTGGCGTAGGCGAAATGGGGGGACGGGATGCATGGAAAATGGGGGGAGAGGGTGATATGGAACGACGGACGCGGGCGATGACGCGGACGTTCGAGATTGGATGGAGGGCGGCAGAGCGACAACGCTGGTGGGACGTTGATTGAGACGTGCGGCTGCACGACGGTGCGATGGAAGGCGACCGGCAGGCATGAAGCGCAAGAAGGGCGAGGGGGGCGCGGGTGGGGGAGATGGCGCGGCGTAGGCGAGTGGGAGACGCGCATATAGGGGAGCGATCAAAGTTCCGAGGGAAAGGGGGCGGGACGAAGGCAGAGGCGGCGTGTGTGTGAGGGCGATAGCACGGGTTACGGGGAAGCAGTGCAGGGAGACGGAAGGGCGCTGCAGGCGGCGTTTAGAGAGCACCACACAGCGTAGACGACAGGGGACATACCTGTACTCGACCGAAGGATCACCGTGCCCACGCATTTCCTGAAGCCGAGCGACAAACGCGTATCTAAAACGTGGACGCCGTTATCGATTGTAATCGGATGGACGGTTCATGGGCTCCAACATGGCCGCACGACAAGCATCGCCCAGTCACTTCAAATACATAAATACCTAACGATATTGGGGCTATTCCCGCTGTTCGTTCGGTATATGCAGCTGCTGGGCGATGCTAGCGTGGGGTGGATGGATACGGGAGCAGCGTGCCGTTCGCTCGCTGCCCACCTAGTACTCCTCAGCGCATGCCTATGCTGGGAGACTCCGCTATGGCGTACGAGCCGGGAGCTCCCTGCATGTTACGATGGCTTACGGGCGTAGGCGCGCAGGTGGCGAAGGCGGCGAGTGGTGTATGGACATGGGGAATGGAAGGATACAGTTCACGTTCAAGTTTTCGTCGAAAGTTGAAAAGGTATTTGGCTGTGTGTCACTGTGTGGTCCAGAAGCAGTTGCTATATCTGGGACATTCACACGATGCCTCGTTATTTTTATTTCTCTTGCGCTAAAGAGTCAACTTGCGCGTGCGTGGCGCGCTCGCACATAGGTACCCTCCCTCAAATTCTCTACATAACTGGTGCCAATTTAAGGAAAGAACCATTTTAAGAAGCTATACCGTCTATTACGAGCGTGTCATCTATTTTGATGAATAATATCAATTGCCAGCAAACAAAGGCACAGAGAGACGAATATCTCTAGGAGAGCGGAGCGGGGCGAGCGTCTCAAAGACCCCCAGATGAGCGGAAATATTCCGTAGGCAACTTGCATATAATTACAATAGACCGCCAAGCATAGCGCACTCAGGTGCCTGTCGAATGCCGACAATTGTGTGCTGAATATATATTGAGTCGATCGCTTGCTTCGCACCTTCAATCGATTACATGATATGAAAATACAGCGAGTCCATATTCATCTGTCAGCCTTCAAACAATGCCCAGCGCGAAAGAGTTCTGAAGAAAGGCGCGAGCCGGATAGCCACCTGGGAACATCGGTGGTTGATTCAGATCAGATCATATTTTGCTAAATTTATCGACGCTATTTAAATTCAAGCAACAAAGCCTATTTATTGATTTACAAAAGACAGCGGTTGCGGGAGGACATACGACAGCCTCGAATATATTCGTCGATTACATCTCACATCACCATCTGAATCTAGATTGGGTCTAAGGGAACTCGTTTACATACTTGGAGTGGACAGTGACTATGAATATGTAGATCTCATCAATCACAAAGCGTTCTGCCAACGCGTCGCCGGCCCAGCTGTGCCACTTATTTAAGCTTTAATGTATTTATAATATCTAGATGTCAGTAGCGCCACAGATTCTATCGAACATTGAACGCCCCTACTCAGCCGAATTGCGCCTCCTTCTGCGGATGGCTGAAGTCCAGCGCACACTTACAAGCACCGACTCCCGGGCCACAGGCGCAGCATCCCAGCCAGCCTCGAGTAATCATGCGGAAGTGAAATATTCCCCCTTTCTCCGCTTCGTCCTGGCCCCCACCTCTCTCGATGCTTCCCTTGGGCTTACGGAATGCAACATCTATGATCAAACCCTACTATACGCATCAACGGACGAGCCATACTTTGTTGTCCGGTCGGAAACGGACAACGATTTGACAGTTATGCACCGCTGCCTTGATCCTGCGGACGTTGCGAGTATCATGGCTGGCACATGGGAGGGAGATGATTGTGCGATACGTTGGAATACCGCGGCACGCAAGGAGAGAATACAAGCTGATGCAGATGCAAAGGACGGCGGACATGGTCAGGAGGGACACCGCGATGGCTTCTGCGGAGCATCGATTCTGCATGCAGCGCCACTGGGTGTAACTCGGGCGACACAGGCTTGCAGGGTTTTTAGAGCATACGACAAGGACAAGCCCATGTAAGTTCGCTGAATTAACGGAGCGATAAACACTTACAACGGATTATTAAGGAATAGGAGGATGGTTGTGCGAGGAGAGGAGTTCTTTTGGCTACATGATGATCGCACTGGACAATATGAGGTATTTCAACGATTTCCACTTCGCGAAACAACACACTAATCATGTTATGTTGCCCTGATAAGTTACGCGTAGGAAGGGGAGGAATATTCCCTCCTAAATGGCTTATTGGACGTGTTATTCCGGTGCTTACGCGAAAGGTGCACCTGGAGGGAGCCATCCTATGGTTGAATGGGGAGTATGCGTATTTGTTGCAGATGTGTCTTTTTTGCACGGTTGTTCTGATGAGGAATGTGTACCGGCCAGTGGAATAGACACCTACGTAGTCAATGCCACGCTAATTCCTCTGTTGTAATTTAAACTGCTCGACGGGGGAATATTCGAAAGAAATTGGCCGGAGTTGTAGTCAAACACAATTGATCATGGGCGGTGGGATGAAATCCGGTGAAATCGAGTCCGAGTTCGTACTAAAACGTCGACTGTCAAGTCCGATGGCGGTAATCACACCTCCCTCATGGGAATAATATTTCACTGTGTACGATGCGATAGACATCGACAGTGCTGACACCTCGAGGATTGTTCTCCAAACGTAGACGTAGAAACCGAGGTACATTGCGTGAACAACAAAGCGGCGACAAAGCGCGTCCGAACACAGGTGAGTACGCTTTGGGATCAACGCCCCTATAACCACCGAGCGAAAGGCCCTTTCAGGCCTGCGCAAAGCGCTCCTTGCTCCACGTGCACGACATCAGCGCCAGGCCGCGGGCGCGGATAAAGGCCTTTGTTGGCCCTCAGTGGCTCCTTATAGCTAGATGGCGAGGAACGTGGCTCTTTCCATACCACCACCACCCACGAATTGTCCATCCGAGTCGACGTGCCATGGCCAGCGACCGAGCCCAACACGCAGCGCGAGTTAAACCGAAGCTACCGCTCGCAGCATCCAACAAAGCAAAGACCAAGTGGCACCAGCGCGGCGGCGCCGCGCTCGCGCTCCCACACCGCGAAGGGCCTCTGATCATCAAACGCGGACTCGACAAGATGAAACTGAACAGGGCGCCTGATCCTGGGGCGCATCAATGGCACGACAGCCCCTCCTACGCATTCGAACGGGTGTCCGCGGAATGTGCCCCATCCCCCCTGGCTTCCGCACACACGAGCGTCGCGTATGATGGGGAGCAGCCCATGCATCACGCAATATCCAGTTCCGCTATTTATCCAGGCTTCGCGAAGCTTGCACGTCTCTCTTCCCCGAGCAAGACTATCTCCCACCACAAAAACATCTCCCCGAAAAAGCGTAGCGCTCTGCGCGTGAAGAGCAAGATCGGAGCTATAGGCGGCATCCGCGCGCAAAAACGAGGCGCAGAGGCCAAGAATGGACCAGCCAAAGTCCAGTCGATGAAACGAAGCCGTACGATTCTGCCGTCCGCGCTGGGGGATCTCCTAGGAAAGATGCAAGATATCGGCGCAAACGCGAACGCGCGCAACAAGAAGACGCGAGCGAAAGAGGATAGGCGGGACAACAGCACCTTTGAGCGGATGGTCGAGCCCAGAGACGATATGCAGCTGAGCGCGATGACGACGGATGTAGAAATGTTGCCCAGTTCAGCGGCTAGTCCAGGATTCCGTTGGCGTTCCTGTTTCGCCTTCCTTGCCGGAACGTGGCGCGAGCGGCGCGACAGCGTAGATTCCACCTATTCGAATCCGATGCCCGTCTCGCCTAGTGACTCTAAACCACTGTTGGATTGTCCTAGTTCTCTAACTTTCATATTTGGGGAGGGCGATCACAACAGCGACGAGGAAATCGGGAGGTACGCACGCGACGAAGATCCATTCGAGCAGCCACTACCATCTGCGACACCGAGCGCCATGTCTATGGCTTCTGTCGACGGGGATTCGGATGACTCCTCTGCCATGGACTCGTTCTCTGATGGCGCCACGACGCCAACGATGCACATGCTCGACGGGTCTGCTAATCAAATGCTCCGATCGCAACACGACCATACCCAAGCGAAGATGGCGAAGCTCAGCCGTTTCTTTGGGCCTGAAGTTTTGCTGCAGTTCTGACGAGACCTAGACGAGATAAAACATTGTTGGTTACTTATAATTTGTATTACTTACAGTTTGCATTATTCCTTGGACATTTGAATCGTGTTCGGTTTCCGGGTTCCCAACTAGACGGTGGTGTTGGCTTGGTGGTCAATGTATGGCAGGGTGACGGGGAAGCAGCACGATCGATGACGAAAGTCCGCCGGCCCTTAACGTTCAGCGTAATGCATTGACATCTCGTGACATGCCATGAGCCGATAATTTATCATTTAAACAGCGACGTCCGCAAGGGCCAAGCTGGGGATACGTTTGAATGTTTTTATTTTGTGTTTATCATTAATTGAGTAAATTCGATCTTGATACTTATCTTATCCAGTGGTCAATGTACTTTGCTCTCCGTGTCACTTTCTGAAAACCGCGGTCGCGCAGTTGCCGGATGTTCCGTGTTCAACAATAAGCGCTGCCAGTGCCCAGAGGCACGTTCTATTTTTAGCAGGTAGATTTTGATGAGCGTTACGTTTATTAGGCTCTCCGCGTCTGCATCGCAATTTGCATATTATTGTGGTACATTTCTTGTAGGACTACATACATTTTTCTCTCAAAATCGTAGCTCTGAAAGTCATATGTTAACTCTATGAAGGTGTTGCGATCATGCTCCCCGTCGGGATGTGAATCTTGGCGATGGGCGCCATGGAGCCCTGGAAGGCAACTTGAAAGAACCCCGCGTCCGTGCTGGCAGGGGAGATCCGGAAACTTAAAAGAAAGCCTGATACTTGATGGCTTCAGAGGGCCTCCTGATGCCCGTTCAAGTGCATTCTCTGCATGCATCGCAACCGAGTGGCTCGTGCTTCTTAATCTCAGACCACCACCATCCTTTTTTTGTGTCGCTCGCTCCCTGTATTTTCCCCCTCTAAATGTCATCGGAATACCGCACGCTCACCTTTCACCAATCGGAGGCCAGCGAGGAGCTCTGCCTGACCTGGGTCATCAGCAACGACACGGAGATATGTTACTGCATCGAGGCGCGCTCTGATGCTGTCCTCCTCCGCCGCAAAGGCACTCTCGCCGATAAACAGCCCGTCACCACGTTCCACTGCGCCATGCCTCTCACAATCGCATTCGGCGGCGGGAAACCTGTGCCGCCACAACACCTTCTCGTAACGCACTCACGGTGCGCCTTATTTGCGCGCACTGTACGCGCGTCGCTAAGTGGCACACCCTTTCCAGGACCCTTAAGGTGCTTTATAATGGCACGGCTCAGTATCAGTGGTGCACGGTGACCGACGGACAGCTATCCTGGGTGAGCATATTAATCTCCCGGGCGCACCGCATGCTTGCTAAGGCCGTTCATCATGATCTATCACTCACAGTATGAACTCCTGAACCCATTGGATGACCGCACGCCCTTCGCGCGCCTGCGTGTCGCACGCGATGGGGGCGCGGCCATGGGACTCGCTCTCGAACTTTCTGTCGACATATGGCTGCACAGCGTGATGTGCGACGGCATTGTCGCCGCCGTCGTGCTCATGTGCAAAATGAACGACCCATGGCTGGAATGCGCAGGGATCCGGTTGCCATGAGATGTGATTTTTCTCATCTTCATCGCCATTTTCATTTCTATTTCCACTGTAACAGAGCTTTTTGGAGTGTACCATTACTTAAACGCACTGCCTAAGTATTATTCATGTCAATGCTATTCCATTTCCGCGACGCGTGCGGACCTTGGATTGACGTCAGGAAGCACTGACGGACCCACCGCACCTATTTTGGGCATAGCGTGATATCCCAAGAAATCACAACTGACGTTGCTCAATGACATCAGGGCACTGGGTGTTACAATGGGCGGGCTGTGCATGCCCGGTTCCGGAGATGTCCGTCGCTGGCCATCCGCACGGTGGGCGCTTCAAATACGCAGTGCGCGGACAGCGCGAATGCGATACCGTCAATGCTACGTTCTCGGCCCGGGTCTGCTTCAACGCGCGCGGATGCGGTTGGGAAGGGAAAGATGTACTTCAACTTGAAGTAGACAGCAGACTTCACTCCATTGGGCGCTTGCGGTGGATTAGTGTACATTATTTATAGCCGCTGCACGTAGTCGGGAACCCGATGACAACGTCTACATCCACATCAGTCTGCGCCGAGCAGCTGGCTATGGATCTGACTTCCCATATACCGAACGCGCGGCGCGCATGTCTTGATAAGGGACCTGCGTTCCGCTCTTCGCCCGGTGCACCCCTGCAGCGACGCTCTGTAATACAATTGGTCATGGCACGGTATTCGTGGGCGAAGAGTGTATATCCGAGAAGGACGTAATAAATGCGTCGTTTATGCCCCGATGCGGCTGTCTTTGGGCAGCCCAAACAGTAATTAGCGCATGAACGGGCGAGGGCGAGCGGCAAACGCACTGATATATCTACAATGATCGTTTTAGATGTGACCGCCTACGGTATGCCCCAAAGCTCCCATCGATAGTCTTCCGCGTACATAGATATGGAAATGCGTGAGGCAGAACCCGCCGCGCAGCGTGAATGATGGACGCGGAGACAGCGCGGGTAAAAAGTGAATGCAGAGACGAGGATCCGCTCTGCGGCACGCGCAGCGTCCAAGCCATGTTCAAGCTCCCGACATCCCCAACAAGGCACACGTCGCAGCGCAGAGGCACGACCTGTGAGCAGCACCCCAAGCGGAATCCACGCGCGTCGTAGACGTGCATAGAACACGCATGCACGCGAGCGAATTGGCACCCATATACACGTAGCCCACGAAAACTCAGTTAGCATCAACACGGGCTGATTAGGACGTCCACACACCATTATCGCCCGATGATCCCTTGAGGTGGTCACCACAGGTGCTGCATGCATTGAGCGATCGCCAAGATCAACCTACATACATCAAATCAGCTCGCGCGCACTCAGGCGGGCCAAACACGGAGAGTAGAACTAGAACTTAGAAGGCGCACGACAAGACGCGCGGCGGCGCGCCCAGAGCGCAAATATTCTGAATATGTATGTCCTCCGCCGGCTACATGTTCAACATGCGCGGTGTGTGGACAATCGGATACAGATCGGGATCTGGGCGCGGCGCGACGACGACGCGCTGAGGACGCGCATATACGAGTGATTCAAGTCCGCGAAGAAGGGGATGAGCCGCACAGGCCGACGGAGCGCGATCGATGATATCAGATGGGCGGTGGGTACGGCAGGCGGGACAGCGACAGGACGCCGGGAATCACGCAGCGTCCGACTCCAACTTGGAACCAAGATTACCCATATACAGCCCCGCGCCTCACGCGGGCGGTATACGGGGAGTTACGCCCACTCTGGAGCGCGGGGCGAATGACGTAGCGGGAGCCACAGAAGCGGCGCCGGGATAAAGCAAACGCAGCGCGCAGTGCGCAGCGAAGACGGGTGGGGACGTGGGTATAGGTGCGCCGTGCATACCGATCAAGAAAGCGACGTCCGTGACGATCGGCAGAGCGGCTGCGTAACAGCGATCGAGGAGGACCCGAGAGAACATTGCGTAGGCGGGGATGGGGGAGGGGTGCTTGCGTGCCACCCACCGGACACGCGGCCCATGGCTGACGACACGTGCTGTGGGCGGCGTGAACGCACGGCGCGGCGTGACGGACCAGGGACGTACATATATGCGAGCGAGCGAGCCACTAGGCCCCGCGGATCGCGGATCGGCGGATGTTGGAGACGGAGCAGAGCGGTGCGTAGGAGTGCGTAGGAGACGTGCATATCGATGAGTGGACCGGCAGAATATGCAGGCGGGAGAAGCGAATGAGTTGCTCTAGCAGCACGGGATCGAACGGGGTGATATGGCGGAGTCGTAGGCGGCAGGTGCGGGTGGGCGACCGGATGACTGGCGACGTCTGGTGGTCCGGGGAGAGAGAGGCGCACTGCTCAGCGAAGACGGAGCTACATGCATAAGAGCTTCGTTTCAGTCGTTGTTCCACGGTGTAACGAAAAGTAGTGATGATGGCTGCGATGAAGCAGAAACTGGGCAGAAACGCGCTGGGTCACCCAGTCTATTCAAGGTCCGACAGAGATGGCTGCCGGTCGGCCAAACGCTGTCCCTCCCATGATCAAAGCAAGAATAGCACTGAGCACAGCATCTCTTTCCTGACAGGTGGTTTGCATCAGGCTGTGTGGAACAGCGCTGGGAGGACGCCTCTCACTCTCACTCTCACTTCCACTTCATAGTCGCGCACAATACATACTCTCCCGATGGGCGATCGTAATCCGCAACCAAATGTGCATAATTGTCACGACGCGGACGGTACGCCCGTTCTCAGACCAAATAGTTCGTATCGCTGACATTCATATGGGGCACGCAGATGGATTTAAGCATCTGCAGGCACACGTAGCTACGTCGGCGTTCGACTCGCAGGAGCATGTCGATGCGCCCAAGTGCCATCCGAACACTCGACAGGTCGTCTTGAACGAGATAATGAACTGGATCATCCTCACCGTCACTAGGGTTCAATGGGTCTTATGGCTCAATGGCGCCGCGGGAGCTGGGAAATCCGCGATCGGCCGGTCCATCGTGGAGTTGTGCATCGAAAGGAACATCCCTCTTGCTCGCTTCTTCTTTTTTCGAACGGACTCCACTAGAAACAACATTAAACCACTCGTCGCGACACTCGTCCATCAGCTTCTTCAGAGTATACCTGACCTGAAGCCAATCATTATCCCCAGACTCGAGTCAGATTCCCTCATTTTCACGAAATCGCTAAAAACCCAGTTCGAATTTCTCATCTTTGGCCCGCTCCGCGAACTGAAGCACACTTCCTTACGTCTGTCCACACTTGTTCTCCTTTTCGATGGAGTAGATGAGTGTGATGACAGGGACGACCAAGCCAGCCTCATCCGCATCGTCGCTGATTTCGTCAAATCAAATAGCTTCCCCATGATAGCGTTCTTTGCCAGTCGAACGGAGCCTCAGATTAGCGCCGTTTTCAGGTCGGCTTCACTTTCAGACATCACTCTACCGCTGGCCTTGGACGACAAATATCTCCCGGACGATGATATTCGCGTGTTTCTGAATGATTCTTTTGATGAGATCAAGCGCACACATCCCTTTGCACACCTTCTTGACAGTAATTGGCCGACGGCGTCCGAAGTGGAGGAAATTGTTGAGAAATCATCCGGTCAATTCATTTACGCGTCAGTTGTCATCAAATTCTGTGCCATGCTAGGTCTCCACCCCGAGCAACAGCTCAAKATTGTTCGTGGGCTTCGACCGCGCGGCGCGCTAACCCCGTTTGCACAGCTTGATGCACTATACCGGCACATTTTTTCGCAAGTTCCGGATCTTGCACTCACCTCCCTCGTTTTGGCATGGTCAATGTTGACCAATCAAAATGCTGTCAAATATTGCGCCGAATTTCTTGGGGTGCAGCCTGCCGAAGTCTATGTTGCCTTATCTCCCCTGCAATCAGTTGTCGATTGTACAAGTGACAAGGATATAAAATTCCTTCATGCCTCGCTTCCAGATTTCCTCTGCGATAGAGAACGCTCTCAGGAATATTACATCAATCGTTCCACTTGGTCCACTCGCCTGTCGGTGATGACATATAAGTTTGTGGTGGCAGAAGGTGGTCGACGTAAGCCTATAAATTGATATATTATTATTTTTATCTCATTGTATGTTTTTTCAGTCTACATACCAGGTGACATGTACCTCACCGAAGCAGAAGCAACCCCTGAATTGCGAGATCATGTACTTGCCTACAATCCATACAACGTTGGAAACCAGATGAGCACTTCTGATTTTTCCTACTATCTCAATAGAGTTGAAAGATTGGTGCGACACAAGTCAATATGTCTCTTCTGAAAAACACTGACTATCAGGCAGGACTTCGGCGATGGACCTGGTGGCGCTGTTTATCAGCACCAGCTCAATGTCATTGTCCGTTTCATCAGTAAGAATAAACCGGGTTACCTGAATGAGATAAGAAATCACGACATCTCGCATATCCTGAGGCAAATTGAGAGTGAGTCTGCACTAATAGAGACAGCAATTTTCACTGATGGAAGCCATGGCGGTGCTAGGAGAGGACCAGCTGCGAATGACAGCGGTCAAGGAGACACAGCGAGATATCAAGAAAAATACTTCATCGGCCCGCAAGATCCTCAGGAGGATGTTCAAATCCACAGACCGGCGTGAAACGGGGGCGCAGGAGGCAGAGATTGGGCTAGAAGACGAGGGAACATCATCCCTGTCACGGCTGTTCAGGAAGTAACATTTCAGTGGCATATGTTGTATCAAAACGTTTCCTAATATCTTCACATGTTATTCGCCTTTGGAATCTTGGCCTTTGTGAGCGCCTAGCAATCCAGTGCACCCTACAGTGACACTCTGACAAGTACAGTATGGGTCCATGAGTCATGACGATCCCCCAGCAGCGGCACAACCAGCGAATGGCGCCACGAGCGGTGTCCACACGCAGCGCGCAGATGAGCATGGGACACGCATCCACCCGAGCGAATCACCGCCCTTTTACACGCAGCCCCCGTTGGCATCTCCACAGGGAAATTAGCGCCGACAAAAGTGAGGTTCAGGCGTCCACATACCGCTAAAACCCCGATAATCCCTCGTGTTGGTCACCACACCTGCGTTCCAAGCATCGAGCGAGCGACATAATCATCAACCTACATCACGTCAACACGCGCGCGAGCCCAGACGACGCCTCACACGAGAACAGGCCAAACACACAGAGCGGAGGGCGTACGACAAGACGCGCGGCGACACGCCCAGAGTCCAATCCAATAAACATAGAATGTCCCCCACGGGTTACATGTCGCACATGCGCAGCGTGGGGACAGGAATGCAGATCGGGCTCTGGGCGAGGCGCGCGGCGGCGACGCGCTTGAGAAACGTATATAGGAGAGCGAGTCAGGGCCACGAAAAGAGGAGAATGGGGTGCACGGGACGACGGAGAGACATCGAGTGATATCAGCTGGGCGGTGTAGGCGCGACAGCACGCCGGGAATTGCCCAGCAGCATGGATCTAACCGTCGCCAAGCGAGCGTTACTTTCAACTAGGCATCTCGAGATCAACTGGATAGTAATAGCCATCTTCGCTACCTGCACATAAGTATTATGGGTCCTTGAAGCGACCACAGACAATAGTGAAGTCCACTCTCACTCAGAAAAATTCTGAATACTACTTACATCTGTCCCATCGAGTGTTCAGAGCGCGTCCGCCACCTCTGGGTTGAATCGAGAGCCAACACCCAGTACTTACAGGGAAAGGTTGAGGCCCGTCAACGCGTTAAATCTTAGCATAATACATCTGACAACGAAGAGAAATATTCCGACGTATGTAGGAGAAGTGTTGTCCCACTCCCAATCTACAGCGGAAGTTACAGCCGCAGGCAAGTATCAACCACCAAACCACCCTATCGCTAGAATAAATGATAACGGACGATTTGAATGTTCTACACTGAATGTTACCCAGGTGTCTGGGACGCGTATGAGCTCAAACATGCGACGCAGAATGGGGTACCGTGTCTCCTACGCGCGTGCGGTATCTCATCCTTCAGACCCATCTCGCCGGCTACACGGGCGCTAACGATTTCGCACCATATGGTGTCGATTCAAAGTGGGACGCACGAGGGTCACGATGCGGCGCATTCTGGCGGCGCTGCGGTCACACGTACATGCGTACGCTTCGACTCTTTCCTGTGAGAATGATTAGTTGGGACGATTACCGTCGATTAAGAGAGGCATCCGCGTCATGAAACCACACCACCTATAGCTCATAGCATGCAGCATGTGCCATTAGCGCGTGGAAACTCGGTGTACGGAAACGCAGCGCGCAGCGAAGGAGACGGTCAGGGTGAGAATCAGACGCAGAGAGGAGACGCACCGAGCCGCGCTAAGCGTACGCGTGGCGAAATGTCTAAGCCTTCAGACGATCCCCGGCGGCTCCCGCTGCGTGCAGCATATCGTGGCCCAGAGTCAGCGAACAGCACCACGAGCGATATGCACGCGCGACGTGTCGATGGGAGTAAGTACACGCATACAAGCGAAGGAATCATTGTCCATGCACATGCAGCCCACGCCGGCACACCCAAAGCACGGTCAGCACAGACACAAGTGGGCCAAGCGTCCACACACCGCATGATTACTCGAAATGGGCACCACACCTGCGTTCCAGTCGTCGACCGATCGACAGAATCATCGACCCCGCGCTCAGGCGGGCCAAACACGGAGAGTGGAACTAGAACTTAGAATACGCACGAGGAGACGCGCGGCGGCGCGCCCAGAGCCAGAACTTCCCGAAGATGTATGTCCCCCGCCGGTTACATGTTCCACATGCGCAGCGCGGGGACAATCAGATGCAGATCGGGATCTGGGCGCGGCGCGACGACGACGCGCTGGAGACACGCATATACGAGTGAATCAGGTCCGCGAAGAAGGGGATGAGCCGCACAGGTCGACGGAGCGCGATCGAATGATATCACGACAGGACGACGAGAATCGCGCAGCGTCCTACTCCAACTTAGAACTAAAACTACCCATATACCGCCACCCCCCTCACGCGGGCGGTATGCGGGGAGTTACGCCCACTCTGGAGTGTAGCGCTGGGCGAACGACGTCGCGGGAGCCACAGGAGCGGCGCCGGGACAACGCAAACGCAGCGCGCAGCGAAGCCGGGCGGGGACGTGGATATAGGTGAGCCGTGCACACGATAAAAAGAGTTGACGTCCGCGGCGATGGGCGGACGGGCGGCATGACAGCAATTGAATGTTGAGGAGCCATCGAGAGAATGCTGCACGGGCAGGTGCGGGGCGGCAGTGCTTGTGATTGGTGCTACGTAGCGGATACGCGGCGCCGGAACGATGAAGCGGGCGGTGGGCGGCGTGTGCGACGGACAAAGGGGTACATATACCCCGGCGTGCGAGACACTAGGACCCGCGAATCCCGTATCGGCGGGCGTTGGTTGAGAGCGGATGGGCAAGTGCAGGCACGAGCGCACGGCGGTGTCGTGCGGCCACGCGGCGTAGGGAGAGCAAAGGGAGCGGATCATCGCTCCGGGAGAATGGTGGACGGGCTGAAATCCAGGGACGGGAGCGGGGGCGATCGAGATTGGATGGGTCAAGGAGGGAGACAGTGCGACTGACGGCGCCGTACGACGAGGCGGCGCAGAGATAGGGATGGGTAGCTCATATAGAGGGGAAGGAGCGGCGCGGTGTATGCCGGCGGGAGATGTGCATATAGGGGGGAAGCGAGGCGACGCCGGGAGGGGAAACGTGGACGGACTGGCGGGCCGGACGGCGCGCAGCATCCAAGTGGCGGGATGAGAGCGATGGCGGAGTGTGCAGAGGACGGAGCGGCGGGAGTCACAGTGGGCTGGCGTCTCTACGGGAGGGGCACGACTAGGTGGCGCAGAGAGAGCGAAGGGCGGCTCATGTAGAGGGCCGGAGCGGCGCGGCGTATGCGGTCGGGAGACATGCATAAGGGGGCCGAGGAAACGTTGCGATGCACGTCCAAGCGGCGGGAGGAGGGCGGAAGGTGGTGTGAGCAGAGGAGACGGAGTGGCGGGGCAGGGCGGGGCGCAGGCAAGCGGGAGACGGAGGGGAGGGCAGGCCGTGGTATCATTAAAATTGTGATATGACACAGGAGAAGCACCAGAGTCATGCGGGACTCTGTTTCTTAAAACTTATTTATGACCTTGAACAATATATCTAGCACGTTGGAAGCACTTCAAACGTGTATTTGGGTTTGTTTTTTTGGTTATATATCGTAGTAAGACAAGAAGCTGAATCATTTCGTGACTGACATCAAATTACAAGAATTAGATTTGACTTTAAGGTATTTTACCTGGGGCATTTCTTTCCGCCCATGATTTCAACAGGTTTTGTTTGGGTTTATCGAGCCTGATACTATTGCAAATCATTTATTTGAAATTCTATATAGTTTATACGTGGTGTGATCGTGCTTCCAGTCACGTATATTGAGTGATTTTAATATTTGAGGTCGTTGGGCGCGCGCGGGGAGTTGGGCGCGGACGTGGGAATTATGCAACGTTTGGTGCTCCATAGAGCGGCTTGCTGTTCTCTCGCTCCGCGCCTACTACTCCATTACAGAACCAAACCTATGCTGGTAGACTCCGCGATGGCGGACGCTCCCGGAGCTCCCTGCAGAGCAAGATGCCTTACTGGAGGAGACGCGCAGGTGGAGAAGGCGGCGGGTGCTGTGCGGACATGGGGAATGGAAGGATGAAATTCACGTTCGTTTTCGCCGAATGCTTAGGATGGTATCTGGCTGTGTGTCCCACTGTGTAGTCTGGAGAAGCTAAGATGTCGTGTTATTTCTATTTCTCTTGCGCGTGCAGTGCGAACACAGCAGTGCAGCAAAAATAGCATTGATCTTAACACCCCCAAGTATCGCTATTTTAACACAGCGTTGGCACGAGGCTGTGTGCCGTGCATGTATGGGGCTGTGTAGTACTAGTACAGCAGCGCTGGCACGTACGTCGCTCACTCTCACCCCCACCTCATCGTCGTTGGCAGAAAATCGTCACCCAATGCTCTCCAACCGTAATCTGCATCAATCTAGGGGGGTTTTCCAGTCCGGAGCTGGAAGTAACGTGCAGATAAACGGCGGGAATTTCGTGCAGCACAATCAGCCTCAAAGCGTGCATAATTGCCACGAAGCGGACGGTGCGCTGGCTTTCAATCACATAATCCGTAGTACTGATATACGGTGCGCAGATGGATTCAAGCATCTGCAGGCGCACGTAGCTACGTCGGCGTTCGACTCGCAGGAGCATGTCGATGCGCCCAAGTGCCATCCGAATACTCGAAAGGCCGTCTTGGAACAGATAATGAACTGGATCATCCTCACCATCACTAGGGTTCAATGGGTCTTATGGCTCAACGGCGCCGCGGGAGCTGGGAAGTCCGCGATCGGCCGGTCCATCGTGGAGTTGTGCATCGAAAGGAACATCCCTATCGCCCGCTTCTTCTTTTTCCGCACGGATTCCACTCGAAATAACATAAAGCCTCTCGTCGCGACGCTTGTCCATCAGCTCCTTCAGAGTATACCTGACCTGAAGCCAATCATTATTCCCAGAATCGAGTCAGATTCACTCATTTTCACGAAATCTCTCAAAACACAATTCGAATTCCTGATCTTTGGCCCCCTCCACGAACTGAAGCGCAGTTTCATACATTTGAACACTCTGGTTTTTCTTTTTGATGGTGTGGACGAGTGTGATGATAAAGATGATCAGGCCGACCTCATCCGCATTGTTACTGATTTCGTGCGCTCCAATAACTTTCCCGCAATCGCGTTCTTTGCAAGTCGCAATGAGGCCCAACTCACCGCGGCCTTCAGATCGCCTGAGGTTACGAACATCACTTTGCGCTTACCTTTGGATGGCCACTACCTCCCGGATAATGATATTCGCTTGTTCCTAAGTGATTCATTCAGCAAGATAAAGACTACCCACCCGTTTGGTCACTTCCTTGATGACAATTGGCCCGCGCTGGCTGAAGTGGAGGAAATTGTCGTGAAATCATCCGGTCAATTCATTTACGCGTCGGTTGTCATCAAATTCTGCTCTATGCTAGGTCTCCACCCTGAGCAGCAGCTCAACATTGTTCGTGGGCTTCAACCTCGTGGTGCGCTTACTCCGTTTGCGCAGCTCGATGCTTTGTACCAGCACATTTTCTCCCAGGTTCCAGATCTCGAAGTAACCTCCCTCATTTTGGCATGGACAATGCTCACCCTCAGTTCTGCTTATGTGGAGGATTGCGCTGAATTTGTTGGACTGAAGACTGCCGAAGTTTATGTTGCGTTATCTCCTCTGCAGTCAGTTGTCGACTCAAGTGCAGCGCGTATACGATTTCTTCATGCCTCACTTCCAGATTTCCTCTGTGATAGAGAACGCTCTCAGGAATACTACATCAATCGTTCCACTTGGTCCACTCGCCTGTCGGTGATGGCATATAAGTTTGTGGTGGCACATGGTAATCGACGTAAGCTTATAAATTGACATGTTATCATTTTTATCTCATTGTATGTTTTTCAGGCTACATACCAGTTGACATGTACCTCACCGAAGCAGAAGTAACCCCTGAATTGCAAGATCATGTACTTGCCTACAATCCATACAACGTTGGAAACCACATGAGGACTGATGAGTGTTCCTACTATCTCCGGTGTGTTCAAAGATTGGTGCGACACAAGTCAATATGGCTCTCCTCAAAAACGCTGACTATCACGCAGGACTTCGGCGACGGACCAGGTGGCGCCGTTTATCAGCACCAGCTCAATGTCATTGTCCGTTTCATCAGTAAGAATAAACCGGGTAACCTGGATGAGATAAGAAATCACGACATCTCGCATATCCTGAGGCAAATTGAGAGTGAGTCTGCACCAATAGAGACAGAAATTTTAACTGATGGAAAACATGGTGGTGCTAGGAGAGGACCGGTTGAGAATCACAGCGATCAAGGAGATATGGCGAGCTATCAAGAAAAAATCTTCGTCAACCCGCAAGATCTTCAGGACGATGTTCAAATCCACAGAATGGCGTGAAAGTGAGGCGCAGGAGGCAGGGATTGGGCGAGAAGACGAGGGAACATCATCCCTGTCACGGCTGTTCAGGAAGTAACGTTTCAGTGGCATATGTTGTATCAAAACTTTTCCTAATATCTTCACATGTTATTCGCCTTTGGAATCTTGGCCTTTGTGAGCGCCTCGCAATCCAGTGCACCCTACAGTGACACTCTGACAGGTACAGTATGGGTACATGAGTCATGACAATCCCCTAGCAGCGGCACAACCAGCGAATGGCACCACGAGCGGTGTCCACGCGAAACGCGCAGATGAGCATGGGACACGCATACACGCGAGCAAATCACCGTCCATGTACACGCAGCCCACGCTAGCCTCTCGACAGGGAAATTAGCGCAGACAAAAGTGAGGTTCAGGCGTCCATACACCGCTAAAACCCCAATAATCCCTCGAGATGGTCACCACGCCCGCGTTCCAAGCATCGAGCTAGCGACAGCATCTTGGACCTAAATTCAATCAGCACGCGCGCAAGCCCAGACGACGCCCCACACGAGAACGGGCCAAACACACGCAGAGCGGAGGGCGCACGATAAGACGCGCTGCGACACGCCCAGAGCCCAATCCAATAATCATAGAATGTCTCCGCCCGGTACATGTCGCACATGCGTAGCGTGGGGACATAGGAATGTAGATCGGGATCTGGGTGCGGCACGGCGACGACGCGCTGGAGACACGCATACACGAGTAAATCAGGTACGAAAAGAAAGAGATGAGGCGCACAGAACGACGGAGCGCGATCGAATGACATCGGATAGGCGGGGTGGGTACGACAGCACGACGGAATCGCCCAGCAACATTTACAAGCTGCATATTGCCTATATGCAGCCACGCGCCGCGGGCGGGCGGGTGGTATATGGGAAGATACATCTAGTTTGGAGCGCTGGGCGAACGACGGCGCGTGAGGGAGCGGTGCAGGAAAAACGAAGGCGCGGTGCGCAGCAAAGACGGGCCGGCGACGTGGATATAGGTGAGCCGTGCATATCGACAAGGATATCGACGTCCGCGGCGATGGGAGGAGCAGCTGCRTAACAGCGATYGAGGATGCATCGCGAGAATGCTGCATATGCGGGGAAGGGGTGGCGGTGCTTGTGATTGGTGCCAACCAGGGAAGACGAAGCGTGCGGTCGGCGGAGTGCGCGCGCGCGGCGCGGCGCAGACGGAACGTACATGTACCAAGACGGGCGAACCACTAGGCCGCGCGGATCGCGGATCGGCGGCTGTTGGTTGAGAGCGGATGGGCGAGTGCAGGTGTGCGGCGAGCCGGCGCGAGAGCAGGATGCGGCGTAGGGCGCGCAAAGGGCACGAATCAACGCTCCGAGAGAATGTGGGGACGGGCTGGATGGGAGGGCCGGAGGGCCGGAGGGCGACGATGATCAAGATCGGATGGGTGGAGGGAGAGGCGGGAGGAGACAGTACGATCGACGGCGCCGCACGACCAGGCGGCGCAGAGAGAGCGAAGGGCGATTTGCGTAGAGCAGACGGAGCGGCGCGGCGTATGCAGGCGAGAGACGCGCATATAGAGGGAGCGAGGTGGCGTTGTGATGGAAAGGGCGGCCAGGCTGCACAGGGAACGACAGCGGGGACGTTGATGGACGCCGGATGGGCAGCGGCAGAGCGGAAGCACGCCAGCGGACCGGACGGCGCGCAGCGTCCAAGCGGGGGAGGGAGAGTGAAGGCCGTTGTGTGCAGGGGACAGGACGGAGCGGCGGGGTGGGGCGTACGCGCATATCAATGAGTGGACCGGCGCGTCGACGGGAGCAGGCGGGCTGCGCTGACGGCGGGCAGGGGGCGTGGTTGGATAGGCGGACGGGCTTCACGGGCACGACGATGGTGGATACCGACCGGGCGGCAGATGTGGAAGGGGCGCATTGTCGGACAAGCAGCGAGAGAGAGAGATGCGCTGCGGGCAGTCAGAGAGCATAACACATCGTAGACAGGAGGGAACGTACCTGCACACAGGAGCATCGCCAAGCCACACAGACAGGCGGAAGACCCCAATCTGGGTCGAGACGGAGCAGTGGTCGGGAGAGGCACGACGGGCGGCGCTCAGCAGTTTTTGCTATGGAATATCGACTGCCCCTATCCACTCACGCGCGTCGCGCGTTCGGTATATGGGAAGTCATATCCATGTCCAGCTGCTGGGCGAGTGCCGACGCGGGAAAGGGATGCGGGGTGCAGCGGCTATAACGAATGGTTATACCATTCTGGGAGACGCCGAGGCACCATGTGCGCCGGGAGGACATGTCTGGTGGGATGGTTTACGTATGGAGGCGCGCAGGAGGCGAAGGCGGTCGGTGTGGTTGGAAGCAGGAGTGTATTTGGCTGCGTGTGGTCCAGAAGCCGTTGCCCTATCTGGCTCATTCGCACGATGATGTGCTATTTTTACTTCCCGCTGGCACGCGAATGAAAAACGACAAATCACTCGCAGGTGCTTTGCGATTTCCAGTACTTACTCGAAAACACATAATAATTTATATTCTAACATTACATATACACCACTAAACACACACAGAGTCGAATGCAGCGAAAGCACGAGCTTTGATATACGGGTTGTATACGGGTAATACTCAAGTAATACTAATACCACAGTCCCATTCCTCATATGCCCAGCCACGGTGAAGCGCTACCCCACATATTGCAACATCTCCGTATGGCTATCCTAGATCTCGGAGAGCGCATGTACCTACGCGAAGAACACACGAAATGCATCTCAGAAGTGTCGGTTCACACCCTCCTCTTSACTTATAATTACAGAGGTCAACAAACTCGCACGGAGGTGCCTGACGGCCATATGTACCTTCTCCACCAGAATAAATCACCCTGTTGACGGATGTCCTCCATATTTCATCACGCACAATCCGCAATTAGAAATTGTTTCCATTAATAGGACGCGGGGACCCAGCCTGTAAAACGCGCGTGAAGAACCAGAGCGTGGGTGGATCAAACGCAGTGATGAGCGCGCGCACGACGGCGTGCCCAACACTCGAGAACGTCCAGATGTCCCTGCAGGACTCATGTCGCGCAGGAGCGTCGCAGGGACAGCATAATCCTTGGAAAGCTCGACGTGTCGGGCCACGCAGCCGTTCGCCGCACGGACGACGGGACAGATGACGTGGCGTAGGTATGTATGCAGGGAGCAAGCAACCGATCTATGGGACGCGCGGAGAGAAAGCTGGCGGGAGTGTGGGTGCACTGCGGGCTTAGGCCGGGAGGGAACGTACATACAGGGAACGATGTGACCGTGCGAGGGGAAGAGGCGGGCTGCACCGCGAAGGCCGGGTGCGACGTTGCTTGAGATCGGATGGGGCGGAGCAGGACGACGTCAGCGAAAGATGGGCGGATTCGCTGCACAGGAACGACGGGGCTGACATCGACTGCGATCAGATTGGCGGGTCGCACAACGGGCGCCGCCCAGCACTTGATTATATTTCGATGAACTGCCCATAGCCAACCCCGCGCGTTGCGCGGTCAGCATATGGGGAGTAACATGCACAGCCATATGCTGGACGGATGGCGACGCGGCATGGCGATGGGGTTTTGGGGGTGCCAATCTAATCGATTGGATGGCGGTACATGGTGCGTCCCCGGCGGCGTACGTTCAGAGAGGCTCTTGTCTGGTAATACCTCGTGAGCAGAGGCACGCATGCGGCGACAGCGACGACGCTCTGCTGTGGAGCGTGAGGCGGAGAGGATGGATGGAAGCGCAACTTGAAATGCAATTGGCAAAATGCGCTACGCTGAGGACTGTATTTGGCTGTGTATTATGAGCCAGAAGCCTTTGCAGTAAATTATCTTCTATTTTTATGTCTCCCAGCTCATTCATATTCAGAAGAGCCAATATACTGTCTGATATAGCGTCGAGACTGAGAATTGGAATGAGTAAAACGTGTACTTGCAGGTTCATTCAGATATCATGTCCTCGTGATTGTCGTTTCGTTAATTCAAACATCTTGTAGACGTGATGATTCTCATACGTCGTATGTAAGCGTTAGAGGCGATCAGCATGCGGCATCAGCGCGTAGAAGGCTCGGTATCTGAGAACGCAGCGCGCGCCGAAGGAAACGGTCAGGGCGAGAATCAGACGCAGAGACGAGACGCACCGAGCGGCGCTGAGCGTACGCGCGGCGAAATGTCTAGGCCTTCAGACGATCCTCTGCGGTTGCTGACGCGTGCAGTATATCGTGGGCCACAGTCAGCGAACAGCCCCGCGAGCAGTGTCCACGCGCAATGCGTAGACGCGCATGAGAAACGTATACGCGCGAAGGAATCATTGTCCATGAACATTTTAGCCCACGCTAGCATCTCCCAAAGAAAATTAGCCTTGACAAAAGTGAGGTTCAGGCGTACACGCACCGCTGAAACTCTAATTATCCCTCGATATGGTCACCACATCCGCGTTCCAGGCGTCGGCCGATCGACAGAATCGCCAACCCACATGAAATCAATACCACAACGAGCCGCGGCGGCACGCCCAGAGCCGGATTTCTATGAGCAACACATACCCCCGCCGGGTACATGTCGCACATGCCGGGCGTGGGGACAATGGGATGTAGATTAGGATCTGGGCGCGGCGCGACGACGACGCGCTTAGGACACGCATACACGAGTGAATCATGTCCGCCAAGAAGGGGATGAACCGCACGGGCTGACACAGCGGGATTGAGTGACTTCGAAGCGATCGAGGAGGAATTGAGAGCATGCTGCACAGGCGGGGGTGGGGTGGCGGCGCTTTGCGTTTGGTGCAACGCAGCGGACACGCTGCCCAGGAACGACAAAGCGTGCGGAGGGCGGAGGGCTCGGCAGACGCAATGTACATGTACACAGGCGGCCGAACCACTACGGATCGCGGATTGGCGGATGTTGATTGAAAGCGGATGGGCGAGGGCTGGTGCGCGGGAAGCCGGCGCGAGAGCATGACGGTGTCGTGCGACCACGCGGCGTAGGCAGCGCACAGCGGAGAGAATAGGTGAACGGACTGCGTGGGAGAGGCGATGGGCGACGGGGATCGAGATCAGATGGGCGGAGGGAGAGGCAGGAGGGAGACAGCATGACCGACGAGGCGGCGCAAGGAAAGCGACGGGCAGTGCGGACGGCGGCGACCACGGCGCACCGTATGCAGGCGGGAGATGTGCATATGCGTACGTGCGAACAGGAGCATGACTACGCCTCACAGACGCGCGGACGGCCTGCATCAGGGACGAGATGGACCAGCATCGGCGGATATCGGGTGGTCGGGAGAGGGGCGGAAGCTGCGCAGAACGACGGGCGGCGTCCAGCTAGTTGGTTGCGGATGTAAACTTCCCCTATCCACTCACGCGCGTCGCGCGTTTGGTCTATGGGAAGTAACGACCACAGCCAGATGCTGGGCGGATACCGACGTGGGGGAGGGATACGGGACGCAGCGACAATGAGTGGTTGAGCTTACGATGTTGGAGAGCCTGAAGCAGAGTATGTGCCGAGAGCAGCCTGCATGATGCGGATGCGCGCAGGTGGCAAAAGCGGCGTGTAGGAGAGTATTTGGCTATGTGTGGTCCGAAAGCTGTTGCCATATCTGGGTCATTCTCACGGTGATGTGCTATTTTTATTTCCATGCGGGCAGGGCGCGCCGCATACGAACAAAAGAATGTGCATATTTACGGAAGTACGGGCATGAAAAACATCTCCATATCTCTCGAAAATGATTTTTGACTTCTAGTACTACACGAAAAAATTAATAGTACTAGTAGTTTATTGCCGTCAACATTTTAACATTAAACGCCACTAAACACATGCAGAATCGAAGGCGGCGAAAGAGCGAGCGTCGATATACCGAAGTCCCATTCCTGAGATACGAGATATCTCAATGGAATTTTAATTGTTCGTGCTCCCAGCCACGATAATGCGCCACCACACATATTACAACATCTCCGCACGGGTACTCATTCATATGTGATCAGAAAGCATGTGTATCCACGCGAAGAACGCATAAAATGCAGAAAATATATCGCATACCTTTAGCATCATAAGAATTTATCGCCTTGATGGGCGAGCTCCATATTTCGGCTCGACAACATCGTCATCGCACAAAATTTCCCATTAATAGGACGCACAGACGCAGCCTCGAGAGCGCCCGAGGAATGTCGAATTCAGCGAAGAAAACGCGTGCCACAGCGGAAAGTAATCACCCAAAGACGCACAGCGGCGTGCCCAGCGCTCTTAGACATTCAGATGTCCCTGCAGCACCCACGTCGTACAGGAGCATCGCAGGTACAGCGGAATTCTCTGGGTACTGGGCGCATCGCGCCGCGCAGGGGTTCACCGCACGGGTGACGCCGTAGAACTGCTCGACATCGGACGATGGAGAGTGGTACGCCAGGAAAAAGCGAATCAAAAACACCCAGCACGCGGACAACGTGCTTTTACTTTCCCAGATGCAGCCGCGCGCCGTGCGCGGTCGGCATATGGGGAGTCAGATACCGTCGCGAGGATGCTGGGTGGACGCAAACGGGGGTGAGAAAGATGCGCCGAAGAACAGGAAATCGGCTGACATGGATTGAGATACGTCGACCTACATCAAACCACTATGCGCGCGAACCGAGATGACGCCCCGCGCAAGGCAAGCCGGGGCCAAGCACAGAGAGTGGAGGGCGCACGAGGAGACGCGGCGGTGCGCCCAGAGCCCGAAGATTTCACCCGACCTACTTATGTATCCGCCGCGTACATGTCGCACGTGCGCAGCGTGGGGACATAGGAATGCACAGCAAGATCTGGGTGCGGCGCGCGGCGACGCGCTGGAGAAATGCATACGCTGAGAGACATGCGTGCGCTGGATACATGCATATAGGAGAGTGAATCAGGGCCACAAAACGGGTGGAAAGTGGCGCGGGCTCGAGTGATATCAGATGCGCAGGGTCGGCGGGGCATGCGCAACAGCGAAAGCATGACGGGAAGGCCCAGATGCTCCACAGACTACAAAGCAGATAGGTCGTGGCGCAGGAGAGCGACAGGCAAGCGATTCGGAATATCAGCGAGCAGACGCGAAGCGCCCGAGGTCCCTGTGTTTGAAAACATGTCCCCTGCCGGCAGGAGCGGCGCAGGGACATCGAGATAAACCTCGGGCTCTGGGCGCGGCGCGGCTGACGCACAGAAACAACCGCGCGGGTCAACGGAGCGTAACGGAAGATATCGCACAGGCGGAGTAAGCACAGCAGGAGCGACTGCACGGCGGGCGGCTCCCAGCAGAGCAACACGTATCGGAAGCTCAGAACTGCCCCTATTCCGGCACGCGCGCGGCGCGGTCGGTACAGGGGAAGTCACGTCCATTTCCGGGTGCTGAGCGGATACCGGCGCGCGAACAGGGGCGGCGCGCGGCGCAGGTAGGCAGGTGGGCGCGGACAGGGTCAGACCGAGCGGACGCGCAGGCGGTGAGCGGCGCACGCGTGTATAGGGGTGTGTGTGGGGGGTAGAGTGTCCGATATATGGGGACAAGCGAGGGGAAGCTAGCGCGGCGCGGGATAGGCGGGAAGGAAGTACATACAGAGAGAAATGAGATGCTGCGAGGGGAAGAGGGGCATGGGCCACACATACACACGAGTGAATCGCCGTCCATGTACACGTAGCCCACGCTAGTATACCTGAATCGCATTTACCACCCACACAAACTGGTACACGACGTCAACGCACCGTCATCGCCGAATTATCGCTCGAAATGCTGGCTTTATTCCGGGTAGCGCTCGACTGATCGATGGTATCATTGACCCCAAATAGATCAGCACGCCGACGAGCCGCAGATGGCACAGCATGAGAGGCCTGGCCAATTTCTTGCAGTTCTTCCTCAGGCAAGTTCAGTGTGTAGAATATCTCACTATGTACGTACATGGTACATAAATAATCCAGCCATATCGTAAGGTGGGGGAGATGTCCGTGCGCGGGCTATCCGCGCAAGGGCATGTCGCAGAGCGGAGGCGAATGTCATCGGGTCACCCAAACCCGCACAGCCGATGGCATTCGCCGATGGGCTAGCCCCCAGGAGCGGGAACTCTGGGTCGAGTAGCTGTAGTTTCAATATCGAGCGTATGAAGAGGAGCTAAATCTTCTAGAGAACGCCAATAGCGTAAAAATGCATCTGATGACCAACGCCCCATTGACTTGACGATTTTTGGGGAAACACCTGCAAGGAGCAATTCTGTTGTGCCACCGATGCGAAAGCTATGTCCCGTGGATGTTGGGAAGCCGTGTGCGGACCATATTTCATTGCATCGAGCGAGGAATGCGGCTTTTGTTAGGACGCGTAAGTTTCCGTTTGCTTTCTCAGAACGGTAGGCAAACAGTGGAGCGGTCAGTGGCGCGTTATTCAGCTGGAGATGTCGCGACAGTGCTAATATGGGATCTAGGCCATTGGATTGATGGACAAGAATTACATCCTCTCCGCGGACCTGTTGTGTCTTTGTACGAGGTAAGTGTAGGATCCGAACGCTGGAAGGCGTGTTCTTCCGCGAGACACGAAGATGTTTTCGGGCGGGGATGGATGATGTGGCAAAATTTCGCCCATTTGTGGATAACAATTCACCAAGACGGCATTGGCCCCAGAACGCAACAAGACTACAGGCCAGCACGGCCGCGTCGAAAGTGGACGATACATCAAGTGATTCCGCGAGGATATGCAACATTTGAGCGGATATGGGAGGGCGTGGAGGAAGTTTTGCAGACTCGGGAGCTAAGCGATCCACACCAGACAGAACATACGAGAGGCGCTTGCTCCCATTCCACTGAACATTCTGTGCGGCATGCCATGCTTTCATTGCGCTGATCTTCTTGCGTGCAGTGCCGCCGCCGTAACGCCCTACGTCTGTTGCGGCAAAGGCGCATAAGACAAACTCGTGCGTGGGGAATTGTAAGTGCTCAGGTACACGTTCCTCGTCACACCATCGAAGGAAATGCTTGACGTTGGAATCATAGCCTTTTAGAGTAGACGAGGCCCATCCGTGTGACAAAGCTAGTTTCATTTTTTCACGGGCGTGTTTGGAAAGAGGCACAGTGTTATCAGTAGTTTGGGCAGGCGCTGTAAGGGAGTGTGACGAGGATGTGATGAAGGAGCTTTGAAGTCTGACAACTGCTGGAACTGACTGCGGTGGTGGATGTGGTGGAAAGTGCAATTTATGTGCTACCGAAAGGGTTTGTGCACGGGGAAGTAGCAGGGTGTCCTTGTTGGTTGGGATGGAGTCGGCGACGCCCCCCAGGACTGAGACGGCGTCTGGAGCACGCATGTTGGGGTACAAATTATAGGTGAGAGTCGTGAGACGTTGAAGAGTCGAGGCTTGACAGCGAATCTGTTATCTGATGCGGATCGGTTGATTACCAATCGTGCGCAGCACCTTTCATGAAAGCACACTAGAACAGGAAAATGTGAACGCAGATGATAATAGACAAATTAATTGCAAATTAAAGGACTTGAAGGATTGAGAAGAGAGACATATGATAATCTATTAACTAAGTGATGTCTCCCAAGAAATTAAACCAGTCAATTCGTAAGGAATGAGGAAAGTATCAAGATGTGGGGGGATATCTATCGACGGAGGTATACCACGAGACGGTGCATCAGCTGGATTAAGTTTGCTGGGAATGTAAGTTAATGTGAGCCATATACCGTAGGTTCGCATCAAGCAAACAATTCGCTGTAACACTGCGTTTTGAACAAGACCTCTAGATTTTCCGGCGTCGAGAGCGCCAATCACGCCAGCATTATCGGAGCGGATTTCGAAGTGTGTGTCACGATAGCCCATGTGAACGGCTAAATATACGCCCAACTCAACTGCGACCATTTCGGCCCAGCCAATTTCTCGACCTTGGCTTCTCCAGCCGCTACTGAGCCTCCAGGCAGACCAAGCACCATTAAATATTATCCCAATGCCCCAGGAGGTGGATGCGTCAACGAAGAAAGAAATATTTGAGAGGGGGGGTGGGCGCCGGACTTCAGATCCGCAGAAAGGCAAAGATAGTTGCACGTTCCACCACTTGATATCGTTAAGAACAGATGAGTTAGGGTTGCGGGAACTAAATGGAGATTTTCCAGAAAAGGATGATACAAAATGTGACAAGGCGGGCAAACGAGATCGTCCATCCGGCACGGCCAGTGTACAGTGGACTAGAGTGCCCAAAAGAGACTGGCTGGTGTTCAGGTTGAACTTAGCACTCGCGCACAACCACGGTTGAAGTTTTTGGATGTATTTGTCCTTCTTCGCGGCTGGAATTTGAACGGTCTTTGCCGTGAGATCCCACGTGAAACCTAAGTATAGAAAAACAGATGAAAAGGGTCGAGTTTTTGATGCTTTCCAAGGTAGTCCCAGGGGTAGCGAAAGTTTGTAAATATTGTCAAGGGAATAGGAATAGGTTTTAATTGGGGGAGACGACGGCGAGGGTGATCGGAGGAACAAGAAATCGTCGACCCATTTTGTGCACTGTAATATTCCGTTGGCCTTACAGATTGCGATAAAGGCATCCGCAATCTGCCCAAAGACTCCACCGGAACTAGCGGCACCAAAGGGGGCGTTGTGATCAATATAAAAATATTCATTCCATGAAATAATGAAATGGTTCTGTTGGTCTGGTCGAATTGGACAGCAACGGAATGCAGAAGCAATGTCAAGTGTGGCAGCTTTGGCACCGTCAGGGGCATCAAGAAGCCATTGCGTGACCTCAGTAAAGGTACCCCAGCTGCATGTAAAGTTTGTCATGTCTATCTCAGCATTGACGGATAAGATTAGTGGGTCATCGCGGGGGTATGATAGATCCTGGATAACGCGAAATTCATTTTGAGAGCCAGCTTTTCCAACGGTACCGAGAGGGGAGGAACGAAACGGGCCAATTATAAGTTCAAGTCGGTCGCGAGAAAAGGGACCAGTATAGCGGCGGGCAGCCAGCTCCTTTTGGATATGTGAATTAATAACGTCGGGGAGAGATAAAGCGGACGCGTGGTTACGAGGAGTGTACGTTGAGAAAATGGACGAGTGCACACCCATGTCAAACCCATGGGAAATACCAGAAAGAATATGCGAGAATGAATGTAAAATATTAGCGTCCTTTAGTGCACGTTCCCATCCCGTGGCCCGTAGTGGTGTCACAATAGGGACAAATTCAGATACTGGGGCACGTCTGGGCGTTATGGGATGGGTTTCCACAGAGAGAACAGAAGTGGACTCCGTTTGAACAATTTTCGCCCTTAAGGCACCCTGAGAAACCGTTCCAAGCGAAGCAATATCCTTTTCCCGCGGCATCTTTTCGGCATGAGTCGCCCGGATGTGTCCTAATGTGGCATTTGGCGCCGTTGGTGAGCTTTTTGGCAGTACAGAATTTAGACCGATGATCAGGGGAGGTGTCGCCGCAGATGAAGCAGCAAAGGGGTCTATTTGGGTTGTAGGCGCCGGAAGAGCCTCGAAAGGAATTACCGGTGTGATTATCGTTACGGTTATTTTCGTACTGGGACGTGTGGGATGAACGATAGCTGCGGGGAAGGGAACCACGACTGTTTCCATTGGAATGACCAGCGCGAGAGTTAGAGCCGCCACTAGAAGCCGCGTTAACGGGAGTGATTAAGAAATTCTGCTGTATCTGTTTTGCCACTCCTTTGTAGACGCGCTTGGAAATGTGGGCCGACTCGACGTCATTCCATATGCTCGTCTGGAATTGGGAAACATCAATTCCGGTTTGTACGGCCCGTTTTCATATGTCGGTATCATATGCGAGCCAGACGGCCCAGTTAGATGAACGTGTGGGTGCTTTGAAGATGCGTGTATAGTGGGCATGCCAATCAGTGTGCTCCGTGGGAATCCATTCTGCAATTAGCGAAAGAAGGCGACGCCAGGCCAGTTCCCAGTCTTCGAAGGAGAGATTCAACTCCCCGTCAGACGATAGGGGTTTGGGGAGAGAGAAAAGCTGATTAGAAGCTTCATCGAATGAAATGGTGCTATGGAGAGAGCCGGAGCCGGAGTGATCATTTCCACGAGAGCAATATGTGTCGGTGAGATATGTAAGAGGAACATGCACCGTCCAGCCGTCGGAGAAGCGTTTCCGGATATGGTCGGGCACGATGTGGTCTGCGCCGGCCGCCATCAGGCCGCGCTGTCGAACCGGGCGATGACGCTTTGAAGACTGTGGGATGGTCTGTAAAAGGGCTCAAGCGGTGTTGGTTCCTTTAAATTTATTTGTCAGATAATACTGTTGTGCATAGATAATATACACCGAAGGTAAAGTTGATGTAAATGATAACAAAGATAATTTTATATTATGTTGTGCCAATAGGGCAATAATGCATTGTAATCCCGAGTAGTGGGCTGGATAGATCATAGGCAGCGGTAAGCGGTAGCAGTCGTGGTAAACGATGCTGGTAGGCAATCCCGTAGCCCCTATAGCGGGTGGGTGTATGATAGTATAAACCCATGTAGCGGGCAGGTGTGTGATAAGATAATCCCATGTAGCGGGCGCGTGTGTGTGGTTTAGCACCAGTAATCAATTGTCTTGTAATCAAGAGACAATGAACGATATGATATGCAAATAGGCATCACGATTATTAGGCCGGTGATAAAGTAACACGGCATTGATATATCGTGGAGGTAAAGGAAGCTTAGGAAGGATATGATGCAAAGAAAGAAAGAATGTAATGGGTGGCTTCAATTACTCACCCTGCAGCTGAGCATAGACTGTCCAAGGGCTGGGCCGGGTCAGGGTCGGCACATTTTTGCTGACCCTGACCCTGACCCTCAGGGTCAGGGTCAGGTAGATGCTGGCCCTGGCCCTGACCCTCCTTGACCCTGACCCTCAGGGCCGGGTCGGGGTCGACCCMGGGTCGACCCAGGGTCAAGCACTAAAAATGTTAAATTATCATAGTTGCAACAGAAATATATTTGAATGAAAATTCAAGTAGGAAATATATCCTAATCATCTTTGTAACTATCCTCATAGGTGAAATCCCCAGCATACTTTCTAATTTCTTCAAGATCAGCATCCAACCTCCCATCATTGTATGCTGCACGAATCTTTTGCAGACTTCCAAACTTCACGCCATCCATACGGCGACGTCTTGGATCATCTGTCCGACCAGACAAAGAGAATGATCRTTCAGCAATGCAAGAYGTACCAGGAATAGCCAAGTAATCACGCGCCATCAGACGCAAAACCGGATAATCCACTTGAAGCTGACAATATAATTAGAAAAAAATCATTGGAAAATATAACAGACAACTTACTCCCCACCATGCAATCGGATTTGGGCACATGTTCTTTGGTAAAGCTGCAGTTGCAAACCAACGATCAAGTTCTGCATATGGGTCTTCTGCGGTGTTAGGCTCAACACTAGACTTTGCCTTCATCTTGTTTTTCTTGATAAGACGATCCATCCACGCATCAACAGCAGAAGCTAACCAAAGTTAGAATCACTAGTAAATGATCTAAAATAAGCTCACCAGCTGAGGTACTAGATTCGGCAGTAGCGCCAGCAGACTGAGGTGAAACAAAGTGCTTATTTYGGTACTTCAAGAACTATATTTGATCAGTATATATATAAATACATACAATATTCAAAGAACTTACAATTTTCTTCATTTTGTCCATTCCAGACTCAATATACTCATCTTCCCAAGCAGCATTGAGATAATCAAGCTTCCGAGTGGGATCAAGAACTATAACAATATTTGAAATAATGGACATAAGACTGAAGAAACAGACACACACCATGTGAAATAAAGTAGGCAGAGGTATCATCTGCTTTGCGATAATACTTTTCCAAGCCAGCAATACCAGCTCGGAGTGCATCATGAACAGGTGCATATGTATCRTCTTCAAGAAGGTCCTCCCACTCAGAAAGCAAGAGCTCTAGAAGAGGATAAACCTTTGAGCAAGTAGGTGAATCCTCAACAGAGAGCTCATTATGTCGGTCTGCAACAAGCTGAGATATTGATTCATCAGACCATATTTTAACAAGGATATTGATTTCACTTACCTTTAGGCAGTGATGGACAAGCTTGATTAATCTCCATTCAGAAGCGCTTAACTTGTAGTCTGACCATGATTTGCCTTTCAGTGGCGGGAGATGATCCTGGCTATCAGCCGTTAAGCAAAAGTAGTCAATAGCCTAATAATATATTGTAAGCTAATGATCATAAAGCATATAAAAACATACCTTTCGAACAATCAATGTAGTTTCAAAACAATTACTGAGACTACCCCAGCGGGTTYGGATCCAGAGACAAAGAACAAGCTCTTGAACTGAATGCAATGTGCAGGATGACTTCAAGTATACACGCACATCCTCACTGGACATGCRCACTTGATTAATAAAGGCCAACAGTTTTCCGATGACATCACCAGTTTCAAAGTCCACAATAGTGGTCTCCTTCATGGCGTTGACATCATCAGATGAAGCTTCAACATCAAGAGATGTATCAACATCATCATCATCATCATCATCCATGATGGACTTCTTGGTACGCATAAGCGAGGGAATACCAAGTGCTTTGACAAAGTGGTAGGCTCCACGATGCATAGCATGATCAATACACCTGTACRTAAAGTTAGATAATAGATAAAGAGTACAATTATACTCACCGGATCCGAATGTCCTTGGGATCAAGAATTTTTTTGGAGGGATCGAGAGTCATGCAGACATAGCGAACAGCAACATCGTTGGAGCTAACAGCATCACCAACCATCCACCCAAGCTGGTAAATAATAAATGAGTAGTTATTGAGAAAACAGTTAACAACATACATTAGCATCAACACCATAATTTCGGAGTGTGGACACCAAGTCCTTCCCAATCATTTCACCAGTATGATGGCCAGTTGGGGAGTTAAATTCAATGAGTAGATTTTTGAGAGTCCAAAGAGTAGTATTGCCAGGTGGAGAATCGATAAATGATATACTGACAGAGTTATATGGCCGAGGATTTTTGGTTGTCCAACCATCCCACACCACACTGATGCGGGAAGGAATTTCCTGTAATTTACAATTAATTAATTACTCAAATAAAGATTAGATTCTTACTCTGATTAGTTTACGTGTAATATCTTCAACTATGATGACTTTGTTGTTCACTGAGTCGGCCATAGTGGTCTTGCGTGGGATATCATTATCCTTAAGCTGACAATTCAAATACAGAATAAAGCGCCAGACAGCTGGCCGCTCTACAAAACGAAATGACTTGAAGTATAGAACAATATTAGTATGATTGAAATGATTAATGAAACAGTTACTCACCAAATCACAGGTAGCTATGATAGCTAGCATGTGTTCTTGAATTCCCTGCTTTGTTACAGGCAAATGTACTGGCTTTTTGATGGTAAAAGCATTGATTGATTGCTGAGTAAGCTTTCCCCTAATGCGTAAAACATAATTCAGCAAGGTACATTGACTCGAAAAATATATGAGGGATGTACTTACTTATCGGCTGCTTGAGTACTACCAGGTGGTGTCCACCCAGCAGGGGCAGTCCAGTGGCTGGGCATTTTGGGCTCTATACCATGCTTTTGACATATTTTATAATAGTCATCGAGGTGGGCCCTGAAAATCATGTAGTCAGTTTGATTGGTGCAAATGCRTTTAAAGTTTACGCTCACCGAAAAAGATGGCGTCGCCTAGATGTGACATTTCCAGCCAAAAAAGAATCTTTCTTTGACCCCTTATTTATCTCGCTACGCAGAGAGGCATATATTAAAGAAGTTCAAGTCAAGACCAGGAATAAATTGTAGACGTACAGGCAAAATTTGCAGAGATACCCCTCAATCTCTGTCTTGTCTGAATTSWGCTGACTGTGGGCCGACATACAAAGACGGAGATCCTTTGTTGGATCTTCACGCTGAAGTATAATTAGTGTGGTGTGAGAGCTTGCGAAGTGCGTGAACTCACAGGTTTGGCAGTGCGTGAGCGTTTAGCACCAACCTCCATGTCCTCGTCTCCATCGTCAAGCATAGTTTTAGTATTCTGTTAAGGTAATCAGATTGCGAGAGACTTGAATCTAATAATAATCCACTCACCTTCTTCTGTAAGGAATCAGACTCCTGCTCAGATGAATCTTCCTCTTCATCGTCGCTTTGTAGCAGCACCTTTGAATTTTTGCGGCTGAGCTGCACCTTAGAATACTATCAAAGGTATTTGATTAAATCATGTTTACACTAGTTAATACGCTGAACTTACCTTTCTCTTGATGGGAACACTTTCAGCGTCAGAAGTCTCGTTTTCGGTGACAGCGGCAGAGACTGGTTCTGATGCAGGCGGCAATGAGGCTGGCCGGCTTGATGGTGAGTGCAGCCACTCCATTTCATCAGCCTCTTTCAGTGTTCCGTCATCGTTGCAGGCATCCCCAACAGGTTTTGTGAGGTCGGCAAGTACTTTAACAGCGCTCTCGCCCGCTTCTTCCATTGGAACATCACCTGCAATCACCGAAGTCAGCAGAACGCCGGTCATACACAAAATTACTCACGAGTATCTCCTTGCTCTTGATCACCTTCATCTAGGATAATGGTAAGTTCATGGACCCTTGTATCGATAAGACTGACTTTTATTTCGCTCTTTTAGCTGTTCCAACGGTGTGACAGGGTAATCGGCGCCGCGAATGCGCTTTGACGGAATTTGGCGGCGTGAACCCTTGACAATGAGGGTGGGATCAGGCCTGTCGTGCTCCTTGCGCGACGTTGGGGGTGTCATAGCGGATAAGGGCAAGGTGAGCAAGCAGTGTTTTGTTATTTGTCTGCTGGACGACTACTGCGTCCAACGCCCTTATCTGCCTCCGTTCTCCCAATCAGACTAAGATCAGTATACCTTATTACTGCCACCGTGGTCCGTAATGGAGCTGTGATCGCTCAGAGATCGCTCACTCAGTACTAATACATCGACTTGTTAAAGGTATTTTTTGTTCATTTATTTGTATTYATGCAAGCCGATTACTCACAAGTTTCGCCCGCGGGTGTCCTGAGCGTCGTCGACAATGATGTGGACGTGGCGCGGCAAACGCCGAGACAGCGATCAACCGTGTACAAACACGGTTGAATGTTGTCTCTTACCACCACTAAGCCCCTCCTCTCGGAAACCCGCACGCAACACAACGACACAACACGACGGCAGCCACATCAGGCGGGGGGTGGTATAAAGGGAAGACCCGAGAGGGGGAGATCCGACAGGTGCRTAGCAGCACCGCCCATCTCTGCCCCCGCATGATGACCTCCACCCCCCTTCAGCTGCCACAGTCCACGTCGGCGCTGACGTGTCCCAGAACGTGGGATCAGCATCAGCGCCAACGTGGACATGCGGCGCCAAATGCGCCMCGCGACGGATCTGTCGACACCGCCCCGAAATGTGCTGCGCGACGGATCTGTCGACACCGCCCCGCTGGCCCCTCGCCGCTGGGACCCTTCTAAAGTTCGTACAAACCTCCGCCCACCCTCGTTCGGCCCACCAAACGGGCCCCTCCCGCGACGATACGATCCGCAGCCCGCTGCGCTGGCACGGCACCTAAATTGGCGCCACACACCTCCCGTCGGCCCTGTGTAGCCCAATAATGACAACGAGAGCGCCGAGCGGGGCGATATGCCTCCCCTTGCCTCCTCACACCCCAACAACGTAACGACGGCTCCATCCGCCCTCCTCGCCTCCTCGCCTCCTCACCACCCTGGATCCCGCGACTCAATAACGAGCACACCCGCACRAAGCCGGCGGTATTCGCCTCCCCTCGTCTCCTCRTCCTCCAAYGACGTYGYGACCACRTCATACGCTTTCCCTAGCCCCTTGGTAYGTACCCCATTTCAYYGCTACCMCTACGTGCTCGCTCAAATGTATTTATTGCCAGTATACCCATGCGCAGGGTCCTCGCCGGCAGTATCGACACGGCGCTCCCTCAACGACACCACATGGATACCTGCGAGCCGGAGCACACGGAACGAGGTGCTGTGATCGCGCACACGCCGTCCCTGTGCACCGCGGCTCCGGTATGCACGTCCGTCCGGCGCGTGTCAGCTGTTGAACTTGGCGCGCCTGATCGCATGGGATGTGTGGGTGTGTGAGCGGCGGGGAGGTGGCGCAGAGGAGACGGGAGGCGGGCAGGCATTGCCTTTGCCTGATGCTTTGGTATCGACAGCTTGAATTCATGCCTGGACTTCCCATTGATTTTTTTGCTATTCGTTCTTACTACGGCTGAATTGTAGACCTAATAATATTGTTCCAAAACTTACTTTGAATAATAAAATTACAATTTGAGATTTATGTATTTAGGAATGTTCTCTGCAAAATTGCGGAGTTCCTAAGGCAAAATATGAGGGTCGACCCCGGGTCGACCCCGGGCCAACCCCGGGTCGACCCCGGGCCAACCCCGAGGGCCGGGCCAGATAGGCGCCGACCCTGACCCTATGAGGGTCGGGTCATGGTGAAGATGAGCTGGCCCTGACCCTTGACCCTCGGGGCCGGGCCAGGGCCGACCCCGGGCCGGCGCGGGTCAGGCCCAACCCGCGGACAGTCTAGCTGAGCATCGCGTATGAGGCGATTGAGGTCGTCCGGATCCATGGAGCGCAACTGGCGCAGAGTGACGTCCACGTCATCATTCATAGAGGAATCCCCATCATGTATGGTCGAGGGTGGAGGCGGCGAGTCCCCATGATGGGCTTGAAGGCCCTGCCAGGTATCCCAGCTGCGACTGCGGTCGCTGCCTTCGATGGCGAGAGGATCAGCGAGCGGCGCGTCATCGCCAGGATTGTGAGCGGCATCATCGTCGCCTTCCCGGGGATGCGGCGAAGCGTCCGGGGAGTCGGCATCTCGGTCGCGAGCGCAAGTGCGGCGACCTCGCTGCTTGGAAAACAGGCCACGGTAGGCGGGATCGGCCTGCAACTCTTGAGCGTGAGCGGAGACGTATCCTTTCAGATCATTATGCAGCTTCGTGACATTCCCATCCGTGGGAAGGTCGAAGGCTTCCGCCAGTTCTTGGAGTTCCACTTTCCTCATGGCGGAAATGGGTTTTCTAAATGTCTGAACGGCAGGCATGACGAAAAGAAAAGAAAAGTTGTCGTTAGAGATTTGTGGAAGGGTATCCGTGTGCAGTGAGCTGCCACGGCGATGTTTGATGTTGAAGGTGGAGGTATGAATGAAAGAGCGCACTTGGCACGTGCGCTCGTCAACTGCAAGAAAGCTAACCTCTCGCATGCATGCTGCTGCGAGGGGTGTGCCTATAACTGGCTACACGTGTTTCCCGGCTTTTGAATTCGCTGGAGGTGTCTATCCATAGCGCCGTCGTCGCGAAGTTCAGCTCACCCATGGGACGCAGTCCGGGGCAGCCGAAGAAGGAAGCAACGCAGGGGAGGACGAAAATTGTAAATGAAAATACGCAGCAGAGAAAAGACGCAGCGTGACACGCGCTCGTATACGAACACCACAATCTTCAGACCCACATGCAGCATAACAAATCACCGCCCATCCACGAGGACCCACGTTATTCTACACGCGCCGCAGTGAGCATCAGCCCACAGAAAATGTAAGTGCCCACGCACCGCTATCACCGACTACACCCTCAGAGACAACGACGGCGCGCACATCAAGTGCGGCGCAAGGCGCCCGGCAGCCCTATGACAAATGTATGACTGCCCATACCCGCCCACGCGGTGCGCGTAGTCAGCGTATGGGGAGAAACATTCACTGTCGGGTGCCGGGCGGATGCCGATGCGATGGACAGGAGCGGGCGGGGACGGCGAAAGCGCCGCGCCGGAGAGGGGATGACCATATAGAGCGAAGGGACATTCGAGGGTGAGAATGAGCGGCACTGCCGGGAGCCAACAGTTTTTCGGGGTGAAAAACGCATTCAAAATGGGTTATTTTGGTTTTCGTAGTGAACATTGAAAAATTGTATTCTACTATGTATCATTTTTCAATTYGCACATTTTAAACCAAAATAAACRGATTTTTTATGCATTTTTCATTAAGAACAATTGTTGGCTCCCAGCTGTGGGCAGATAATCAAGTGTATTTTTGGCCCTAGATACCGACCCATAGCTGGGAGCCAACAATTGTTCCTATAGAAAAATGCAACAAAAACGGAGTTATTTTGGTTTAAATTGTGTAGATTGAAAAATAATACATAATAAATATCATTTTTCAATTCACACAATTTAAACCAAAATCATTCCGTTTTGAATGCGTTTTTCTCTTGGAAAAACTGTTGGGTCCCGGCAGTGGGCATGCGAAGGATAAGGGCAGCATCTAAATATAGGGGTGGGCGGGGACAGGTGCGCATCGACGTTCCTTCCGTCAGAATCCGGGGATGTGGATGGGCGGGCTACATGGGAGCAATAAGCGGCGGTATCGAGATAGAGAGGGATATACAGCGGGAGACGCACATCCAAGTGGCGCAGGAACGACGAAGGCGCTGCAGACGTTGGGCACCGGCGGGGCGGAGACGGATGAGGGCGTGCGGGGAACAGGGGTGGCCTGTGCGTTTGGGTGGATGGGCGGCTACTGTATGGCGTAGCCAAGCCGCAAATGTGTGTGCATACCGATGTGGAGATCGCTAAGCCACGGCGTGGACGATCGGAGGTGCTCGACGGGCGGAAGGGCTGGACGAGAACACTGCGTCAACGTTTCAAAACTTCAACGTTGATTGAGATTGCATGATCGGGACAAAGGCGGGAGGTGCGGCGATGATGCGAGTAGAGGACACGGCGCGTGGCGTAAGGGCAGCACTGGATGGACGGCGTCACAGGAGGCAGGTCCATGGGGCGGAGGCACCCCGCGCTCAGGCGACGCAGGAGAGCAAAGGGCGCTGCAGACTGTCAGAGAGCACCGCATAGCGAAGGCAGGCAGAGGACATACGTGTAGGGTGGTATATGCAGAGTAGCGAGGACAGCAGAGCCCGCGCGCTGCACGTTCGTAGGTCGGTGGTGGGCAGCCGAGAGAGAAACAATGTGCCGCCTGCGCATGCGCTGACGAACCTTCTCAGGGTGGTCACGAGCCCGCGCCTCGCCTATTTTTATCTCCTCTCGCAAGCAAGCGCGTTGAGGGCCTGCACATATGCTACACCACACTACCTCTAAGAGACAATGAGCACCGATATCTACATTCCCAAGCATGCATATCTAATTAGCGCAGCATTCTTGCCTGTCAGGTCATCGAAAATTCCACGGAGGCTGCGGTAGCCTATAAGTAAAGCAGAACGAAGAACGGCGTGTGTGGAAGACGCCCAGCGGCGCGCCCATGCGCGCCCATGCGCGAGCTTTGCATAAATTGGAAAGTCCCGCCGGCTACACGTCGCACTTGCCGATGAGCCGCGCAGGGACAGCAGAATGCACAGCGCACGCCGGGCGCGGCGAAGGCGCGGGCATCCGCCGGCAGTTTGAAGAAACTTGGAAGACTGCCCATACCCGTCCACGCGGCGCGCGCAGTTGGCGTATGGGGAGAAACATCCACTATCAATGCCGGGCGGGTAACGACGCTGTTCGAATAGACCGGTCGAGGATGGCGCCGGCCTGGACGGGGGGTTCGAGTGGATGCGCGGCACGCGCATGACAGCGTCAGCATAATCACACCCGCAGTGCGCTAGCGCAACGGAAGCCCAGCCCGGGCGTCCGAAAGAAATCAAAAGAAGAAGGGCGTGTGTCGCGCGCGCACACGGCACGCCCAGTATCAACACCAAGCTACAGATGTCCCCACCGGCTGCACGTCGCACATGACGATGAGCCCCGAGCAGGGACGGCAGGTAGTACAGCGCGTACTGAGCGCGGCGCGCGGCGACGTGCTGAAGACGCGCGCGTCATCTAGCGGTGTGGACGACAGCACAAGATCGATGGCCCCCACAGCGAGCGCGGCGCCCGGCGGCCGAAAATCGGGTCGAAGACTGCCCATACCCGCCCACGCGGTGTGCGTAGTCAGCGTATGGTCCAGGGGAGAAACATCCGCGGTCGGTTGCCGGGCGCATGACGCCGCGATGGACAGGACCGCACGGGGATGGGGAAGGCGCCATGCAGTCTGGAGGCGGATAGAATGCGCGGACGGAGCGAATCAATATAAAGGTCTTGCGTCCAGGACGTCCAGCAGCGCGCCCGAGCGCGAATTACATCGAAAGAGGAGATGTACCGCCGGCTACACGTCGCACAGACGATGAGCCGCGCAGGGACATCGAATGGTACACCGCACACCGGGCGTGGCGCGATGACGCGCTGGATGCACGTATGCGGGGCCCGCGTCATCCACCCACGTAGATGAGTAGACGAGCAGCGGCGGAAATCGGGCGAAGCGAGACGTCCGAAAGCGCTTAGCAGGGTCACCCACCGTCCATGACCGTCCACGCGGCGCGCGCAGTCGGCGTACGAGGAGAAACATCTACTGTTGGTTGCCGGGTGGACGGCGGCGCGATGGACAGGATCGGCCCGCAGGAATAGCAAAGACGCCGCGCGGCTTGAGCGCGTGGATGGGGAGAAGCGACATTTTAGGGGGGTGAGGATGGCATGCGAATGATAGGGGTAGCACCGAGAGAGGGATGTGCGGGGACGGGTGCGAATTGACATTGCGGAGGGACGGAGGGACGGGCTGCATGGGAGCGATAATCGGTGGCATCGAGTGAGAGTGGGATGGGCGGGTGTAGGTCCAACAGAGCGACAGTACGGCGGGCGATGCCCATTTAAGCGGCGCAGGAACGGCGAAGGGCGCTGGGGGGCGTGCACGGGATGAACGCGTGTGTGGGCACAGGGGTGGTCCGTGCGCGTGGGTGGCTAGGGCGGTAATGCGCGGCGTAGGTGGGGGTAATGCATGTGCATGCAGGGGAGGTAATCACTGTACATACACACAATGTACAATGGAGGGACATACCAACAAACAGGCGGATTCGCTGCACAGGCTCGACAGGACGGACATCACCTGCAATCGGATGAGCGGGTCGCACGACGGACGCCGCCCAGCACCTGATTGGATCTTAGAGCAATGCCAATGGCCAGCGGCGCACGTTGCGCAGTCAGCATATGGGGAGGATCATGTCCAGCCATGTGATGCGCGGATGGCGATGCGGACTGGAGTTGGGCGTGCCGATCTTGCGATAGTCGATTGAACAGATACATGTTGCGTCCCCAGCGGCGATGTCTGGTAAGAACTGGTACGCAGAGGCGCGCAGGTGGAAAATGGGGTGGCGGTCTGCTGGGGAGTGCGCGATGGATAAGGAGCAGGTCAACGACTGTATTTGGCTGTGTGTGGGGTGTACTATTTTTAAATTTACATCTCCCGCTTGTCTCCCGCAGTGCCAGGTAATGGTCGAAGCAAGGTCGAAGATAGAAAAATATACTAGCGTTGTCCCATGGCACGGGAATAATACTTCGCACCCTCCCGGGGCGGAGATATGAGATGTCTCCTCGATGGTTACAAACGATGTCCTGTTGACAGAGAATCGATGTGATTGATGATTGAACTACTTATCTAGCGTCGACTTTACGAGAGAAAACATGTTGCTAAATTAATTGCGAGCTTTTTTAGCTGCGAAGGATGTCACGGTGCATGAGTCGCCCGACGCTTACTTAGCACTCGGCGCTCGCCCCTCAAGCTCATAAATAAAAATTAATGCATAATTAAGTCTGCTTCTGAGGTTAAGATCTATGTCATATGAAAAAGAGAAGATAGCAGCAACTCGCTTCGATCGAGTGACCTCGGGGTTATGGGCCCCGCGCGCTTCTACTGCGCCATGCTGCTACGAGACCTCTAACAAAGCGCCTACTCATTCGTCTGAGCATAATTTATCAGACGTTAGTTCGTTGTACAACAAGAACATACCAAAAAACTCGAAAATAATGGTAGTTTTCACATAAGCAATCATTGATTCGACCTTTCTGCCTTGATGTAGTATAACGCCCCTGTTCAGAGCGTCAAGCGATTGATAGAATCGTCGACCTACATCACATTAGCATGCGCGCGAGCCGAGACGACACACCGCCCAAGAGCGCGCCGAACGCAGAGAGAGTGGGAGCGGAGGGCGCACGACGAGACGCGGCGGCGCGCCCAGAGCCCGATTTCTCTGAAGATGTATGGTCCCCGCCGGCTACATGTTCCACATACACAGCGTGGGGACAGCGGAATGCACCGCGGGCTCTGGGCGTGGCGCGCAGCGACGCGCTTGGGGGATGCATACACAACAGAGAGCCAGGGATACGAAGAGGAGGATGAACCGCACATGACCACGGAGCGCGATCGAGTTCCATCAAATGGGCAGGGTGGGCGCGACAGCACGCCGAAAATCGCCCAGCAGCTTGGATTTAAACGTCGCCACACTGCCTATACACAGCGGCACCGCGTGCGCGGTCTGTATATGGGGAGACACGTCCAGCCCGGAGCGCTGGGCGGATGACGACGTGGGAGCCTCAGGAATGGAGATGGGATAACAGAGGGCGCAGCGAAGACTAGCAGAAGTATTCAACATTCCGAGCGGGTGAGAAGATGGTGCTGTCCAGCGCCGATTGATGAGGAATCGAGACCTCGGGATAGGCGGGGAGGAACGCAGCGTCGCGCACGTCTAACGCCGCCCATTCGGTATGCAGCCCAAGTCCAGAACAATGCGGTGCGGGTCGTGTGAGCGCGCCGCAGGGCGTAGACGATAGGTGACGTACGTGCACTGCACCCAGCGGAGTGAGTTGAGCGGTCAGACAATACAACGCGCAATGGTTGTACGCTGATCGAGGTTGGAATCTGGATGGGAGGGGCTGGCGGCGCGGCGGCGGGAGAGCATGGCAGACGGCACGAGCAAGCAGGCGGCGCAGAGAGAGCGGGGGGCGGGGCCGCGGCGCGGCATATGCAGGCGGGAGACGTCCATATAGAGGAAGATATGCGACGTTGGGAAGGGAATCTGGAGGGACTAGACCGGGAATGGTGGCGGCAACGTTGGTTGAGGTGGATGGGCAGTACAGCCGCAGAGCGCAAGCACGCCAGCGAGCCGGATGGCACCCAGCATCCAAGCGAGGAAGAAGGGCGAAGGGCGGTGTGCGCAGAGGAGACGGAGCAGAGTAGATCGGTGGTGCGTAGGAGACGTGCATATCGATGAGTGGACCGGCGGAATAGGCAGACGGGAGAAGCAAAAACAGGGGAGTGAATGAGTTGCTCCAGCAGCGCGGGACCGAACAGGTGATATGGGAGGAGTCGTAGGCGGCAGGTAGGGTCTGGTGGTGCGGGGAGAGATCGGCGAGCTGCTCAGCGAAGACGGACCTACTCGCATAAGAGCTTCGTTTCAGTTGTTGTTCCACGGTGTAACGAAAAGTGGTGATGATGGCTGCGATGACGCAGAAACGCGCTGGGTCGTCCGACGGAGAAGGCCGCGGCCCGCCGAACGCCGTCCCTCGTTAAGACATCAGCGCAGCAAGAATAGCACTGAGCACAGCATCTCTTTCCTGACAGGTGGTTTGCATCAGGCTGTGTGGAACAGCGCTGGCAGGACGCCTCATGTACGTCGCTCACTCTCACTCTCACTCCCACTGCATCTTCGTGCACAGTACATAATCTCCCAATGCGCGACCGTTATCCGCCACCAAATGTGCACAATTGTCACGATGCGGATGGTACGCCTGTTCTCAGATCACATAATCCCTAGCGCTGACATTCACATGGGACACGCAGATGGATTTAAGCATCTGCAGGCGCACGTAGCCACGTCGGCGTTCGACTCGCAGGAGCATGTTGATGCACCCAAGTGTCATCCGAATACTCGAAAGGCTGTCTTGGACGAGATAATGAACTGGATCATCCTCACCGTCACTAGGGTTCAATGGGTCTTATGGCTCAATGGCGCCGCGGGAGCTGGAAAATCCGCGATCGGCCGGTCCATCGTGGAGTTGTGCATCGAAAGGAACATCCCTCTTGCTCGCTTCTTCTTTTTTCGAACGGATTCCACTAGAAACAACATTAAACCACTSGTCGCGACACTYGTCCATCAGCTTCTTCAKAGTATACCTGACCTGAAGCCAATCATTATCCCCAGACTSGAGTCMGATTCGCTCATTTTCACRAAATCGCTAAAAACCCAGTTYGAATTCCTCATMTTTGGCCCGCTCCGCGAACTGAAGCGCACTTCYYTRCATCTRCACAYGCTTGTTCTCCTKTTCGATGGTGTAGATGAGTGCRATGAYRWGGACGACCAGGCCAGCCTCATYCGCATCGTCGCTGATTTCGTYAAATCAAATAGCTTCCCCGTGATAGCRTTCTTTGCTAGTCGAACCGAGGATCAAATTAGTCGAGTTTTCCGGTCATCTGCGCTCAGAGACATCACTCTAACCCTGGCCTTGGACGACAAATATCTCCCGGACAATGATATTCGCGTGTTTCTCAATGATTCTTTTGTTGACATCAAAGACACACACCCCTTTGCACACCTTCTTGACAGTGATTGGCCGACGGCGTCTGAAGTGGGGGAAATTGTTGAGAAATCATCCGGTCAATTCATTTACGCGTCGGTTGTCATCAAATTCTGTGCCATGCTTGGTCTCCACCCTGAGCAGCAGCTCAATATTGTTCGTGGGCTTCAACCTCGTGGCGCGCTTACTCCGTTTGCGCAGCTCGATGCTCTGTACCGGCACATTTTCTCGCAAGTTCCAGATTTCGAAGTAGCCTCCCTCATTTTGGCATGGGTAATGCTCACTGGCTTATTTGCTTCTGCGGAGAATTGCGCTGAATTTGTTGGACTGAAGATTGCCGAAGTTTATGTTGCGTTAGCTCCTCTGCAGTCAGTTGTCGACTCAAGTGCAGAGAATGTACAATTTCTTCACGCCTCACTTCCAGATTTCCTCTGCGATAGAGAACGCTCTCAGGTATACTACATCAATCGTTCCACTTGGTCCACTCGCCTGTCGGTGATGGCATATAAGTTTGTGGTGGCAAATGGTGGTCGATGTAAGTCTATAAATTGATATATTATTATTTTTATCTCATTGTATATTTTCGCAGACTACGTACCAAATGACATGTACCTCACCGAAGCAAAAGTAACCCTTGAATTGCGGGATCATCTACTTACCTACAATCCAAACAACATTGAAAACATGAATATGTATCCTCACTCCTCCTATCTTACTGTTGTTAAAAGATTGGTGCGACACAAGTCAATATGTCTCTTCTGAAAAACACTGACTATCAGGCAGGACTTCGGCGACGGACCTGGTGGCGCCGTTTATCAGCACCAGCTCAATGTCATTGTCCGTTTCATCGGTAAGAATGAACCGCATTTCCTGGATGACATAAGAGAAGCACATGACATCTCGCATATCCTGACACAAATTGAGAGTGAGTCTGCACCAATAGAGACAGCAATTTTAACTGATGGAAGCCATGTTGGTGCTAGGAGAGGACCGGTTGGAAATCACAGCGGTCAAGGAGACACGGCGAGCTGTTAAGAAAGAATCTTTCTCGGCACACAAGATCTTCAGGACGACGTTCAAATCCAGAGACCAGCGTGAAACAGAGGCGCAGGAGGCAGGGATTCGGCGGGAAGATGAGGGAACATCATTCCTGTCACGGCTGTTCAGGAAGTAACGTTTCAGTTGCGTATTATGTGTCAAAACGTTTCCTAATATCTTCACATGTTATTCACCTTTGGCATCTTGGCCTCTGTGAGTGCTTCTCTATCCGGTGCGCCCTACAGTGACACTCTGACAAGTAGTATGGGTCCATGAGTCATGACGGCCCCTCAGCAGCGGCACACCCATCGAATGGCGCCACGAGCGGTGTCCACGCGAAATGCGCAGATGAGCATGGGACACGCATACATGCGAGCAAATCACCGCCCATGTACACGGAGCCCTCATTAGCATCTGCAAAGGGAAATGAGCAGACACAAGTGAGGTTCAAGCGTGCGCGCATTAACACCTGTGTTTCAAGCGTCGAGCGATCGATAGAATCATCGACCTAAATTCAATCAGCACGCGCGCAAGCCCAGACGACGCCCCACACGAGAACGGGCCAAACACACGCAGAGCGGAGGGCGCACGACAAGACGCGAGGCGACACACCCAGAGCCCAATCCAATAAACATGGAATGTCCCCCGCCGGTTACATGTCGCACATGCGCGGCGTGGGGACATAGGAATGCAGATCGGGATCTGGGTGCGGCGCGGCGACGACGCGCTGGAGACACGCATACACGAGCGAATCAGGTCTGCGAAGAAGGGGATGAACCGCATGGGACGACGAGTGCGACAGCACGCCAGGAATCGCCCAGAGAGACTTCGCCACAACCCATATCCAGCTCCACTTCACGCGCGGTCTGTATATGGGGCGCAGCGCGCAGCATGAACCGAAGACGGGCGGGGACGTGGAGATAGGTGAGCCGCGCATATAAACGAGGATATCGACGTCCGCAGCGATGGGCGGACGGGCTGCATCACAGCGATCAAGGAGGCGTCGAGAGCATGCCGAATGGGCGGGGGCGGGGCAGCGGTGCTTGCGGTTGTGCTAAGATCGGGTGGTTGGGAGAGTGGCGGAAGCTGTGCAGAACGACGGGCGGCGCCCAGCTCCACAGCTATGGAAAGAAACTTCCCCTATCCACTCACGCATGCAGCGCGGTCGGTAAATGGGAAGTAACGACCATAGCCAGATGCTGGGCGGATACCGACGTGGGGGGGATGCGGGACGCTGCGATTGAGAACTCTCGAGGATGTCATGCTGGAGACCCCGTGGCGAAGTCCGCGCCGAGAGGCGCCTGCACGGTAGGAGACTCAGGATGCGGATGGCGAAGGTGTGATGGAGAAAGTGGTTGAAATGCAGGAGTATTTGTCTGCGCGTGGTCTAGAAGCTGTTGCCATATCTGCGTCATTCTCACGATGATGCTATTTTTAAACTTTATTTCCCTTGCGCGCAGGGCGCGCCCACGCATACGAACAAAAACTGTACACATTCGCGGAAGTACGGGCATGAAAAACATCCCCGAGTCTCTCGCGAATCAGTTTCGACTTCTAGTACTACATGCGCTCACTAATAACAGTTTATTTCCGTGAATAATCTAACGTTAAACACCCCTAAACACACGGAGACTCGAACGCGGCGAAAGAGCGAGCGTCGATGTACCGAAGTCCCATTCCTCACATACGAGATGTTGCGATGCACTTCGCATTATTCGTGCACGGCCACGGTAATGCGCTACCCCGCATATTAAAACATGTATCTTAGATGTCATCAGAGAGCGTACGAATCTACTCGAAGAACGCGGGAATTATATCTCAGAAACTGTCGGTTCTTAGATACTCTTAATTTACAGCACTCTAAAAACGCGCACACATTTACCCGACGTCGCGCCTTCACTAAATCATCGTGTTGATGGCCGAGCTCCATATTCCCGGTCGACAGCATCGTCATCACACACTTCCCAATTAAAATAAATATCACAGGTGAAGAACGTGCCCGAGGAACAAGCACGTAGGAGTATCAAACGCAGTGAACAGCACGCGTACCAGAGCGGCAAGTGCGCACCCCAAAAACACACACCCGCACGCCCAGTGATACCAGACATGCAGATGTCCCTTCAGGACCCCCGGTGCGTACTAGTGCTGCACGGACAACAGAATGCACCGCGAACCGCGCGCGTTGGGCGGCGCAGAAAGGCCAAGCACCACGAGCGGGACCCAAGCGCATCGCGTAGACGTGCATGACACACGCATACACACGAGCAAATCACCGCCCCTGCACGGATGGCCCACGCGAGCGTCTCCAAACAAAATCAGCGGCGACGCATTGTAGCCTGCGCGCGAGGCCAGACAACATACTACGCGAGATCTGGCCAAATACACAGAGAGCGTAGGCGCACGAGGAGACGCGCGGCGGCGCGCCCAGAGCAGCAACCCACACTTCACCATGTCCACCGCCAAGTACATATCGCACATGCACGGCGGGGGGACAGCGGAAGGCATGTGCAACTCTGGGGGCGGCGCGACGGCGCGCTGCAGACAGATATGGGAAAACACGAATCGGGGCCGTGAAAAGGGGAGGACGAGCTGCATGGCACAGGGGAGCGAACACGGGCGAGCTCGGGAGATCAGCGCGCAGACGCGAAGCGGCACGCCCGTCGCCCGAAATTCCCGTCTTCGAAAATATGTCCCTGCCGGCAGAAGCGGCGCAGGGACATCGGGATATACATCGGGCTCAGGGCGCGGCGCAGCGTAGACACACAAGACCGATCACACGGGCCGAGAGCGAAATCACTAGACATCGCGTAGGCGAGTAAACACAGAGCGCGCGACAGCACGGCGGGCCGCGCCCAGCAGAGCGGGGTTTGTCAAAAGCTCAAACTGCCCCTATTCCGCCACGCACGTCGTGTGGTCGGCACATGGGCAGACATGTCGACTGCCGGGTGCTGGGCGGATACCGACGCGCGAACAGGGGCGGCGCGCGGTGTAGGTGGGGATGGCGCGCGGACGGGGTCGCCAGGACGAGCGGACGCGCAGGCGGTGAGCGGCGCAAGCGTGTATAGGGGTGTGTGCAGGGAGGGGTGTGTGTACAGGGGAGCGAGTGACCGATCTACGGGGATGAGCGAGGGGAAGCTAGCGCGGCGCGGGACAGGCGGGGAAGGAAGTACATACAGAGAGCGATGCGATGCTGAGAGGGAAAGAGGCGGGCTGCGCCGGGAACGCCGGGTGCGACGTTGCTTGAGATCGGATGGGACGGAGCACGACAACATGAGCGACAACGCATGTGTACATGGTACAGGGGAAGACGTACCGACAGATGGATTCGCTGCACAGTAACGACGGGGCCGACATCGACTGCGATCGGATGGGGGGGAGGGGGCGCATGACGGGCGCCGCCCAGGTCAGTTCATGGCTGTTGATCACTGCCCATATCCAGCCTCGCGCGTCGCGCGGCCAGAATATGGGAATGAATATGCCCAGCCGTCTGCTGGGCGGACGGCGACGCGGGATGGCGATGGGGTTTGGGGGTGTAGATCCAATCGATAAACGATTGAACAGAAACATGTTGCGTCTCCAGCGGCGTACGTGCAGAGACGCTCCTGTCCGGTAAAGCCTGGTGCGAAGAGGAACGAGGGTGGCAACGGTGACGGCGCTCTTCTGGGGAGCGCGAGGCGGATGGGATGGATGGGTTGTGGATGGGAGCACAACTTTGAAATGCAAATGAGCTGCACTCGGGACGGTATTTGGCTGTGTGTGATCCAGAAGTTGTTACCATAAATAGGATGTCCTATTTTTATATCTCCAGACTCCCGCTGAGTCTCCTGCGCAATTCCCGCATACCACCTGCACGTAAGTATTACAACCTGTACGGGTCTACGCGGCTGGTATAAGCAAGAGGAATATACATAAAATCACCGCAGACAGTGGCGAATCCCACTGTCGCTCAACGGAACTCTGAGTAACCTGTCGGGCCCTTCGAGTGTGCAGAGCGCGTCCGCCACCTCTATGCGTCGAATCGAGACCCGACGCCTAGTACTACGATAGGTTATAGTCAGTCAAAGCACTTAAAATTTGACGTGTGTAATCCAAATATTCCTACGTATGCACGAGAGGTGCTGGTCGAACGACTGGGTTGATGCGCGGCGCATCGTGACCGTCAGCTCACGGCGCGGCTAGTCTCGTACCCAGCCGTCCTGATTCGGAAATTCTTCAGGAAACCGCACGATCAATATAAAATTGATGGGCTGATCCTCACCAGTACGTCTGGTGCATTTGAACCGTGCAACCCCCCATCGTACTCGTAACTCCGTGTGACATTCACTTAGATCACGTGTGGCCGGGCCGCCGCACATCGACTCCAAATCGACTCGTACTTGCTGTCCTCGCCGCCTTGCTCGCCGCCCTCAAGCTTGCTTCGCCCACAGCTGAAGAATCTCCACTAAATAGATTTTTTTTGGCCGAAAATTTTTGACATAAAAGACGAAAATGGTCTACCAAGATGCAGCTGCAAATTCTGCTAGTTGAGTCTTGCTCTGATTTTACAGGGGGCAAATTCAGAGTAAATTGTGACACTCTGTTCTCTACATGTCAAGGGAATTTAAAAGGGAGAGATGCACAAATTTTAGCATTGTGTGAGAGTCAAGCCATTAAATAATTTCATGAATAAAATAATTGTACATTATTACCATCCATGGATTATTGTATCTCCGTAGTTGATGCTAATAGTGGATTTCTATTTTTTTCTAATGCTGAAAGTTGTGTCCAACAGATAGAATGGCTGACATGGCCATGCGGGAGGGCGGTGATGACATTGTCACTGGATCACGAGACGTGACAAATAGTACGATGGGGGGTTGCACGGTTCAAATGCACCGGTTCTCCCTTCAATAGGCTGGGTATCCAAAAGAGGAAACGAGGGAGTTCAATCCCCGCGGCACGTAATCTTTTTTGTTTATTGTCATACAGTACAATTTCCTTGCTTTATCGATGTTTTGACTGTTGAGAGCCTGCGGAGTCACAGTCATGATAAGGGATTATTCAGGCTGTAGAATATCTTCAAATATAATCATTACTACCATCCAGACCTTCAGCTTTGAAATTATGTTAAATTCCGCAAACACTGACAGGTTCGGTAAATTTTTGCACCACAGGATTCAACGCCATGTTAAAGTGGTAAGAAATATGCAAATCTACAAGTGCGCATGTCTATCATGAGTCTAAACTCTGCACTTTGTCCAACCTACCTGCATGCAATGTGCATATTCAGTTAAATACTTGCATCAAGATTCTAACTATAATTTTGAGTATTTGTCTTAGAAACAGCTTAGTTTAATGCGTGAAATTTTCCAAGCTTCATGGAATCAGACTTTGTGGACTGCACACAATAATATCATTGCATGATATACTAATATTACATAAGGTGAGTTGGAGACAGATTATTTACTTATCTTGTTGATTCAATATGATTTCAATGGCACAGAAAGTAAAATAGACAAGAACTGAAGGTATTTATATTTCTTGACAGGTACAACAAGCAGTGAGTCTACGAGATGGGAGCCTAAGATGTGGTCATGGCAGATAACATGGCAGGTAACATGCGTGGGAAAGTGCACATGACCATGTTATCTGCCATGGCAGATAACATACCCAGCTTATTGATGGGTAAGCCAATGCACCAGACGTACTGGTGAGGATCAGCCCATCAATTTTATATTGATCGTGCGGTTTCCTGAAGAATTTCCGAATCAGGACGGCTGGGTACGAGACTAGGCGCGTAGGCTCAATTACAGCAGATTTCGAAAGTAATGAGATCGCGCCTTTTTTATTTTTCGGCTTGCCATAAATGGAAAATCCGCATTAGGACATTCCCACAACGCTCTCTTGCTTTCAACGGCCATCGACTGGCCACTGCAAGGCCTGAGATTGGCCGTTTGGCTGATTTTTATCACTTTTTACTGTGCTACTATACTCTACCACATAGGATAGTTACCCTATATAGTATATAATGACTCATCAGTGATCTACAATGTCCCATCATTAATGGTGACAGTTGCCATCAATGGCAACCAACATATGTCACATCAGTAACAGGGGCAATGGGAACAAACAATGTCGCGTACATAATGGGCCATTTTTTTCCAAATGACCCGACTCGGTCACCGAGTCCTGTTTGCATGCCTCATTCGCACATCCGAGCACATCTCGGGTGCCCCTTTCAGTAAATGACGGATTTGTTCGGAGGTCCCATTTTGAAAATTTATTACTAAATATGGACTTCTGCTGTGCAATGTTGACAACCTCGGGACATGTTTAGGGTACTTCACATGCAAAGAAATCCATCTCGGACCCGAAGTGCTTCGGTTCCAAGACAAAATAGCTCAGGTGCGAAGTACTTCAGTTGCGAGACAATATGGCTCGGGTGCGAGATACTTCGGTACCGAGAAAATATGGCTCGGGTG